>JARFOD010025509.1:0-10808 GCA_031763545.1 Mopalia muscosa
GGCAACAGAAAGCAACCTCTTTTCTCGCCTCTTACGATCGACCGAGGAAGCAGAGGGAGTATTCTGCAGGGCCATGGTCCACCCGCTCCCTCATGGGGCTGGTATTGCATCTAGTGATTGTCATTGTTTAGGGGTTTCAGCCGGAGACATGGGTCATAGTGGTGTTGTAAGACTGAGGCATAGTGCATGTTGGTTTTGTAAGAACTCCGTCATCATTTTACCACCAAGTCAAAACTTGAGCCGCCGAAGGCAACACCACTATGACTGATGTCGAGGGTTTAAACACCACGTTAACGCAATAAAAGAAAACAACTATATATCTCCCGCTGCTTTTAAAGTGACCCTTCCTAAATTCCGCCTTATATGCAGTAAACTGTCACCAGCCAATCATAAATTGAAAGTTACCTCTCCTGGCATCGCTTGCTGCCATGACAACGCGATCAGACTCGTCTGAGATGTAAAACAGCGGGAAATGCCGCAGAAAAGGTCTTCCAATACAATTTTTCAGAGAATTTGATGGTTTTAAATTATAGAGATTATGAAGCCGAAAAGTTTCAAATTATTGTTGCAGACAACCAATTCCATATTTGTGCTGTAAATTCGATAAAGTGAAGGCTGTCATGTCAATTTTGTTTAATTACCGGAAATTACGTAGATGAACAATCGCACAAATGTAAAGTGCGTTTACCTCCTTGGACATTGGGAATATTATGGATTTTAACTATTGGTACACTAAAGCAGTTCATGCCTGTGAAGGGGGAGTCGGATCAGCGATAAACAAAGCAGTCATAATTGTCTCATTAATACCGCTTAGCTGTACTCTTTATTATGTATATTTGCGCACGGCACATAGCCCTCATAGGGTTAGAATGATTGTCAGGGACGTCGAGCGGGGTTCTTTTCACACAATGCGCTGGTACTCCGTCATATGGGTGGTAGGACATTTAGTAAGTCAAACACCACATTCAAACAATATTGTAGTCTTTTTCCATCTGAAGGTTATATGCTACTTTATTTTTTGCAAACTTACGTGACAGAAAACTTAATTTCGAACAAAGATAGATATCATCTGGCGTCTGATACTCGATCTATTGATTTATTAATTTCATAACTAGATGACAAGTCCGTAATGATAGACGCAGAATACGTATTGGCAAATCCCGATTACCCCCATATCACGATAAAAGCTTCACTTATTAAAAAGTAAGAATATTAATGGTATTTTGAAATCCGCTTCTCAGTTCAATTAAACTCAAAAGTTTCAATATTCCCCAGAATAAGCCATCGTTTAAATCTTTAATAACTTTACCAGATAAAATCGATTAATAAAGGTTTTCCTTATTTAAAAAATTTACAATTTGCAGTTAGGCTTAGAAATTGAGATTTCTTAACTGCAGGAAAAATGTTTTGTATTATCATCTTGTAACAAAATAATGCGGTTCAGAAAATCTCGACCGTTCAAATTGTCGCTGGCGAAGCATTATATATCCTTCTGCTCGGTTATGCAATAATCATGGCTAGTGAAGCATTATAAATTTTACTGTTCGGTTGTGCAGTGATCGTCACTGGTGAAAGTTTATAAATCCTACTGTTCGATTTTGCAGTGATCGTCGATGGTGGGATTTATAATGTTTCACCAACGACGATCACTGCACAACCGAACAGAAGGTTTTATAATGCTTCACCAGCGACGATCATTGAACAACAGCACAGAAGGATTGATAATATTTCACCTGCGAAGGTTATTGCACAACCGAACAGAAGGATTTATAATATTTCACCAGCGACGATCATTGTACAACCGAACAGAAGAATTAATAATGCCTCACCTGCGACGGTTATTGCACAACCTAACAGAAGGATTTATAAAGCTTCACCTGCGACGGTTATTGCACAACCTAACAGAAGGATTTATAATGCTTCACCAGTGACGATCATTGCGCAACCTAACAGAAGGATTTATAATATTTCACCAGCGACGATCATTGCACAACCGAACAGAAGGATTTATAATACCTCCTGTATTGTATCACTTATTGATTTCCACTATTCATCTATTTATTTGAATACAAAATGCTTTTCTTTGGGGATATTCAAAATGAGAAATATGATATATTAACACTGTAGGTACATGCTCTCGGATTCGATAGAGCCAGAATAAGTATGCATTGGATCGGTCCAATTCGAAACTGCAATGGGGTGTCGAGCGTCGGGCGTTGGGCAGTGTTACACATCTACCGTCCCCGTTTAGCAGGACTTCAGAGTAGAGAAACAACTGACTTTACAAGTGATGTATTTGTCTTCAACAACCTCGTTAAATCATGATATCCACGTAACGAGGAGACAGTACTCGTAAAGTTTACTAAAAAGGTCGGAGAGATCTTGTAAATGCTGTATTCCGTCCTTAAAATTGTTTGAATATATATTATACAGTCAACCGGAAGTTAACCAAAGGGGTTCGCACATGTCCAACATAAGTGTTTTAGACGGACTTCTTATTTATTATTTTCAGAGCTATTATATTTTAATTGTAGAAAAACACAATTTTTCTTGTTCCTACCGACATTCCAGCTGGGTGCAGAACAAGCGGTCTAAACGACTGACCTACAATGGCTTACGACAGAACGCTCCGAATTGTCCTCAAAATACAAGCCGCAAATCGTTTTCTACGGGACGCTAGGAGAAAGGGTAACTATCTTACATCAAACTTTAGTCAACCTCATTTTAGGAAAGCCCACCACTATGCCCCAGGCGTTAAAGAAACTGCAAAAAGCCCTTTATAAATGCAAATGTTCAATATGACTTCATTCCATCATACAATAAACTGAACTTATAGTTCGTTTCCTACCCATGTTACATGGTTATATAATATATTATTGATTTATTAATGCAGTTTCTTATTCTTAACCTGATTTTTCTATTCCATGATTTCAAATTGCTACAAATAATGGCCTCAAATAAAAAAAAATCATGAACACTTTTTTTATTTCCTTTGTTCATTTCTTTCTTGGGCAAACTGACATTTGATTCATATGGAAAATGGCTAGTTTAAATTATTTTTCTGTTGTAAAAGCGAAAAAATATTTTATATTAATTATTCTTTGCTGGCAATGGGCAGATGAAAGGAGTATTTAACAAAAAGGCATCGGGGTTTCTGATATGTTTGAAACTGTTGCCCCAAGAAACTAGCCAAACCCCCGGCTAAAGCGCCAGATTCGTGCGCTGAAGATTTACATGACACCGATGCGGAAACTAATTCCTTCATTTTGTCACGATTCTCTTATTTCTGTAGCCTGGCAGGCACCATAAAGAATAAACCCTGCTCAAAACTGAACTATTGACTGGTATAATCATTAAATCATTAATATATTACATTACTATATTACATGGGAAGGAAACAAACTTTTGGTTTTGCCTATTGTATGCGGGAATGGAGGCACCTTGATCGTTTATATTTAACACGGAATTCACGAGGCGTCTGTGAGACTTAGTGTAGGACATAGTGGTGGTCTTCCATAAAAAAAGAGATTAACCGAATTTTGATACCTCAATCTAAGGTTATGTCGGAAAATATGCGGCTATATTAGCTATTTTATGTTATTATCATATTTTAACTTGACTTTAAATTTAACAAGATAGATTTCACAACTCTTACCTCAGTCAGGATTGCTCCACCGACTTACCCAAACCATAATAGGTATAAGCCCAATGCCATTTACTCTTTGAAGGAAGACAGAATTCACAAGGCTAAGTGGGAGATGGTGGTTTGATGGCAATTTTGTATATATATTTTCAAACTGAAACATAATCATGGGACCTACAGGTTGTTCATATGACATAAAATTAAGGCATACTTTCTTTTGAAATCTAGTTCATTTAAGTAATTACAAATAGCCCCTATTCAACCCGAAATGCCGTTCGTTTTAGCCCCTATTTAACCCGAAATGCCTTTCGTTTAAGTTTCACACGTGTTGTTTTCATTTAGTCCTAACGGTGCGGCTCTTTTGGTGTCAGCCCTTTTCCGCAGCCTTAATTCCTTAACACTGCTTGACGTACTGTATTTCTACCATATGCCATCATTTCACGAAACATTATTGGCAACATGTAATTTAACGCACACTTAGGTCATCTTTCCAGCCTATTCAATAAGCTTGGGTAATTTATTGAATGTTTCCCACCACCCTCATTACATGAGTCAACTCAACCCACCAACGTACTTCAGTACATGAGTCAACTCAACCCACCATCGTGCTTCAGTACATGAGTCAACTCAACCCACCATCGTGCTTCAGTACATGGGTCAACTCAACCCACCATCGTGCTTATAGCACATGAGTCAACTCAACCCACCATCGTGCTTCATTACATGAATCAACTCAACCCACCATCGTGCTTCATTACATGAATCAATTCAACCCACCATCGCGCTTCAGTCCGATTGCTAAATACCCATGATATCCGGACTAATATATGAGTTGTTTCCTCAATATACAGGCATACATGGGATATCAATGTCGCCAAGCGGCAATGGGTAAAATGGATAGTGTTTTGATATGATACCATGTATTGGGAGTGATATTTACAAAAATTATTCCTTACATATTCTCGGTTTTTATTTCCCGATTTATATTAACGAAATATACGAGAGGAACGTGGATATGTTTATAATTGTGACATGTTAAAACGGATTCAGCTTTTACAGACCAAATGTGTCTTTTTGATTATAATATCCATTAACTGGTAGGAAATCATATTTACTATAACGGAAATAAGCAGCATCATTTCAATCAATCAAATGGGAGTCGGTATAGCTTTTTCAAACCGGACCAAAGATTAATTTTGAAATAAAATATGTAAATGGTGCATTACTTTATCTGAATTTACTAGACTAGATTTGCATGAGGCTTCTCCGACTCCAGGACAACCCGGACTTATTTCACGTTTAGCATGATGTGCTTTTCATCAGCTTAACAAAAGACTAGAGAGACTTTGAAACACTTATTCTCTTATATAGTATGCGATCATGTTTCACATCATTGTGGCTGATAAATTAATCAGTTTAACAACCAGACTACAGATTGTTGTTTGATTGGGGTTTCACGTCTTACTTAACGTTATTTCACTCACACGCTACATGGTGTTGCTCTGAAAGCATTAGGGCAACAGGAAGCTCCCTCAAGCCAATTATTTTCATATAACCTTATTGGTAAAAGTAAACCTTTGCTTTGCCAATTGGTCCTAAAAACCAATTTGCATTAAGGAAGTGCTGAATGCTAAAATGTGTTACTAGCTCCATATTAACCTGGAGCCATTAGACGACACTTGTCAGAGGTAAGGTCTTCATAGCATTATACCCTTTCCTGAATGGCATTAATCGAAAAAGTACATCATATAACACAAACTACAATGGATATGGAACTATTGAGTAGTTTGTTTTGTTTTTTCATATCAATTTTTGAATATTACAAAAAGGTTGATGTAAATGCCAGTGGGGAGGAGAAATGAATAAACTCATGACTGAATCCTATAGTTCACAGCGTGTCTTGTAGAAAAGCTCATTGATATCATAAAACATGGCTTCACAGAATCCTGGTATTTTCACATCAGCCTAAGGAAATATAATTGGTAAATTGTGTCCATCTGCTCTTTAATAGCTCACTTCTATAAATACACACATACCTTGGTTGAACTTTAGTGACACTATTGAATCCATTTAGAATTCACAACAATCAATGTTATCATTATATCAAGACGATTTGTAATTGTTTCCAGTCTGCTAATCGAAAATATATTTTCCTTAAAAATTAGTCTGAAGTAGATTTTTTTTTTCCACTGATATCTGCATTAGGACATAAAATTCAACTCTCAGATGAATATTAGAGACTGATGATTTTATTCCATGTTGAGTATCAGTGTGGTAGAGACTAACGATTTTCAAACCCAACCATCTGCGGTTGAACAAAAATGTTAAATCCACGAATCTATCATTAATTAATTATCCGATAAATAGTTATATTGCTGATGATAAACCGTACTGATATAAGTCAAACAAACTTTAACACGGCGTTAAACACCGGATCTATCAATATATCGATATAGCGTTGCTTGTACAACATAAACCACAATTTGTAAAGCCTGCATATGGGTAATTAAAGCACACCGATAAAATTCCAATGATACAAGTTATTTTGTCCAGGTTATTTATTCAGAAATTCAAATCATTTGACACGAAGCGGACATTGCCGACTTATTGTCCAGATATCAGTACCAGATTTACGATTTCATAAATGAGTTAGTTTGGAAGTGATACCCTTTATATTTTGTGGAAAATTAAAGTTTTAATTAAGTTCCATTTAAATGTGAGAATTTTATATTTGGTCAGTAATGAAACGACACTTTGTCAGAGCAGACAGTGAATAGCATACTAGTTACTGGGTTATATTTATCGCCAAGTTAAAACCAGACTTTTGTAAATCATATTAAATCATCTCCATAGTGATATGTTTACCTTACTGGTCGATACGGTCTGGGTTACGATAAAGCTACCAGGAATCACCGTCTCAAATTAAGTATAGGTTCCACACTTATAGAGCATGATTCACAGACATCTGTAGTACTGGCCAATTCATTTGTCACGCCTTGTGATATAAATCGTTCCCTAAATGATGAAAAATAAATCTCGTAATAACCACTTTCCACCTAAACCATGTCTATTTGATTGATGATTTGAGTCCACTTTAAGTGGTAGTATTGTTGGCAGGCAGTAAATTACACGTAAACCTTACACTCCCAATATCATTGCTGGAAAGGATTTTGTTAAACAAATAAACACGTTTGTTTTAAACGTTATGTGCACTCTTTTTCTTGCTTGTGGTATTTCATTCTACACAGAATTCGTTTTAATTTTATTTACATTTTTATAGCTGACTTGGTTATACATCAGTGTTAATTTAAACTTTATTCTTGACAGTACCAATAAAAATTCCGGAAATATTGCAGGAGTGCTTATACGCGTTATGAAGTGTTTTTATAGGCTGCTGTAGCACATAGGCTGGACAACCATTCAAACAATGTATCAATTGTATATGCTTGTTGATATTAAATGTGATATAACTAACCAACAATAGTTAATTTTACGTTACTATTAGTGATAATTCCATTGTTCACCTGTTGGATCTCATAATCTTGTGGTCAATTCTAACTGGGAAAACAAGGTCTCTCATCATATAATATAAATTAGTATCTTGAGCCTCAGTTTGTATTTGTATCGTTAGTTATCGGGTTGATTGGATACATATTTAACCCCGAGTAATGCACGCATCAAAATTCGTATAGGTTGTAGACACTAATAAACTCAGTCAAAAAAGGAACTTCACACTCGTTTATAATGAGTAAATTCCATTTTGTACCCATTACGGACGGTGTACCATAAAAATCATGTTCATAATGTAACCAGTTCCAACGGAAATGCTACAGAAATGTAAGAGAGTAAAAATGGTAAGTTACAATTTGATGAAAGCATGTCAATAGCGCGTATGCCCTCCATGAGCGTTCTCAACTGCGACGCGACGTCTCGTCATGGATTAAATGATGCCATGGATTAAATGATGCGTCTGAACACAGCTAGGGGGATGCGTCGCCATAATGGAACCAACATGGCACCAAGTTCCTGCAAATTCTGTGGAGGTTTCCTTACTTGACGGACTCTTCTGCCCAACACATCCCATGTTCTATGGGATTAAGGTCGGGGGACCTTGAGGGCCACTCCATGACATTGATGCCAGCATTCCTAAGAAAATTCCGCTTTAAATTGACCATATGAGGTCTGGCATTATCGTGTTGGAATGTCAGACCTGGGCCATGAGCTACCATGAATGGCAAAAGCTCTGTAATGAGCACTTGATCTCTGTATCCTGCAGCAGTTAGGTTTCCTTGAACGACATCAGTCGGGAACGGGCAGGACCATTAAAGTCACCCCAAACCATAACACTACCACTCCAAAAACGGTCCACTTCCTGCACACAACGCTGGGCGTTCGTTCATCGCGTCTCCTCCAAACTTACTCTCCAATCAACGAAGAACAAAGTGAATCACGATGAGTCCATCTATGATGTCGTTGTGCCCAGAGAAGCCGTTGACGTCGGTGTACCTGGGTTAAAATTGGTCCTGGATATGACCGGCGTGCATGGAGACGTATGGTTTGGACAGTCACATGACCTCTAAACAATTCATTCCTAGTGGACGTTGCACTGAGAAATCGATTACGCAAATGACGTAAGACGATTTGTCGGTCTTCTGCATGTGTCGCCACACGTGGTCTACCTGAAAAAGGTCGGTCACTGACGTTGCCAGTGTCATGGGATGTAGTCGACGGACTATCCATAACCTACGGACACGTCTCCGACAAACTGGCACCTCCGCGGACCGACCTTGTTCAGGTAGACCACGTGTATTCAGCATGCCACTGGCACGTTCACGTTGAATGCTTGACAGTCGTGACATTGCAAATCAAAGGTTAATTCACTGTTAGAACTTGTTTTCCCGACATGTCACTCTACTGTGCTAACATGGGCTCAATTGCACGTGTCTCATAAGATCACGTGAGTAGGAACACAAGGAAACCTGGTTTATCCTTGATGTATGCTCGCACGAACTGGATGCTTGGGCAGGTCGGAGGTGCTGTTTGTCATGATGTCTTTGACAACGCATTTACCTCTAATAATAATAATAATAATAATGATATCTTGTATTAAGTTTCAAGAAAATATTTAGAAATTTATGAGAGTGAAGTTTCTTTTTTGACTTAGTATAGTTGTGACGTGCCCGCAGAAGCTGATTAATAGTTTAATGTGTATGCTTAGTAACACTACTTCGATGTATCGTTCACAGGATCCAGTCTGCCTGTCGACCTATGAAGACTCGACAACCGCGGGGTTCAAGCTGTCCAAGCCGACTTTTACAATGGCAGAATTTAAATCACTCTTATCTACTGTTAAAACCACTACTATTTGTCATTAATCCTCTTTTAATATGCAGACAACCTCTACTCAACTCACCATATAAATATATGCATGTTTGTTAATTATGTACACTTGAAAACGATCTCTGAAATGGGATTGAAACGTTGTGAAAAATAAACCAAGAAGTTGTTATCCATATGAATTTACTTTTATGTTATCCAATTTCTAAATGCCACTTAAAGAACTTAACCGCGGGGTAGGTTATGGGTTTCCACCATAAAAAGGCAAGAAACAGTATGAAGTGAACAATCAATCGTCCTACAAGTGAAAAGTACGACAAACAAACCTCTGCGTTTTTTGTTTAGTTATCGAAGTCTCGCTGAAAATTTATACTACCACATTACTAAACGTAAGTCGCTAGAGAAATACCTGGATCGACATGAAAGAAGCAACACAAGAGTAAGGCAACTCCTTTCGTACCTAACACCCTCTGGCTAAGGGCAGTTCGTTGAAGAGTAGCAATGCTGTCTTAGCTTAGCACTGGGGGAAATTTAACTTTCCAACATTATGGAAACATCTAGGCAATGCTTGTTTCAAATATTGTTGGAATACATCGCCTATGGCAAGCCGTTTTATCACTTCTACATTTATTCCACACATGCCTTATATAACACAATCAAGCATTGCCAAGATGTTTCAATAATATTGCAACGTTAAATTTCCTCCAATAAGTTAATTATTTAGTTTACATATGTTGAAAAAAAATTCACTTATGTAAAAAGAATTCAGCATCTGTGAAAAAGAATTCGACATATCTAAAATAAACCGTAATTCAACATTCCCTTTCACTTACGCAAAATAAAGAGGTGATTTAAACTCTTTTGTAGATATATGAAATAAAAGCATCCACGATCTCAATTACAGACATCTCCCTCAAAGCCTGTATCTATCGGCAACGAGTTTGCCCAAAAAGGTACAATGTGATCGGAATAAAATCCACACTCTTTATTTCGCATATGTGGAATAAAGGTTGAAGTGATAGAATGGCTTGCCATAGGCGATGTATTCCAACAATATTTGAATCAAGCATTGCCAAGATGTTTCCATAATGTTGGAAAGTTAAATGTCCTCCAATAAATTAATTATTTAGTTTACATTTGTTGAAAAAAATTCACTTATGTAAAAAAGAATTCAACATCTGTGAAAAAGAATTCGACGTATCTAAAATAAACCGTAATTCAACATTTGTGGAAATCCCTTTCACTTACGCAAAATAAAGAGGTGATTGGAACTCTTTTGTAGATATATGAAATAAAAGCATCCACGATCTCAATTACAGACTTCTCCCTCACAGCCTGTATCTATCGGCAATGAGTTTACCCAAAAAGTACAATCTGATCGGAATGACATCCACACTCTGTATTTCGCATAGTATTTGTTATTTTCTGATGGCGAAGAATAAATGAGGGAAACTACAATTGTTTAATAGGCCTACATTTGTGACCGATTCTGTAGAGAGCATTACTAGGCAACGTCTGGTTCGTCGGGAAAATAAAATGATGTTGACTACAAAATATTACTGAATAAGAATAAACCCGTCGCCTTATATAATATGCACTCTTATTTGGCACCGTAATTGGCATTCGTCATAATTAAATGCATGGTTTTGTATTGTTGGCTGCAGGCTAAAAATATATGGGCTATATATTTTGTTTCGACTTGTGACAGTCTTCACACATCTGGAAAAGAATTGTACATAACTAAAATAAAAGCCAAACTTACTGACAAATGTAGAATTAAGACAGAAGTGATCAAATGGCTAGCCATAATCGCCGGCAACATGTTACT
>JARFOD010025520.1:0-33596 GCA_031763545.1 Mopalia muscosa
CCCCCCCCCACACACACACCCCTCAAAAGTTTTACAAGAGGTCGTCAGCTAGTTTATTTCATTTCAGTTTTATTTCACTAAAGTTGTAGAGAGAGTATCAATTGCATAACAATGCATTAATACAATATACAGTCTTCATCGGGAACTGAAACCCCAAGGGGCTGATACTATCCCATGATGGTTAGTATACAAATAGCATGTTTTGTCAATTACTAGTAGAATATATAACAAAAGTACACAAAAACTATATTAACAACTTGTTCAATCTTACTCAATAAGACATATGGTGAAATAGATTTTTATACAGGTCGTATCTGGAGCTGCTTAGTAAAAGACCTTGTCATTCCCGGCGACAAATACCCTCCACTCGTAATTTAAAATTTGTTATGAAGAGGGTATTATTCCCAACTCCTTGAGCTTGCAAAACATAACAGAAACCATATTGAAAGAGCAATTGCTTTATATCAGAAGCCCAGTTTATTTTTCCATTTTGGTCTAAATAATGCAGCCTATCATATGCTTTTTTTTTATATCTGTCGCTTTGCAAAGCAGTTATTCTCAGCGAAAATTTTATGCAACGTACAACAGAGCTGTATAATAAGGGTAAACGACCATATTCCCCACACGCCATAGCATTGGGTGTCCTGTTCCAGAAATATTTTGACATGCAGTATAATATACACGTTCTAATTCATGAAACTGTTTATAGCCCCATATCTCCGCACCATACAGCAGGATAGATTTAACTTTACTATCAAAAAGCTTTAAAAACAGTTTTAATGGCATATCACCTAAATACCACATCGTTTTGTTAATTTCCAACAATGCCTTATTTACTTTGAAAAGTCAAAACCAAATTATTTACCATACAATCCAAATTCAGTCTGCTGGAAAATATTATGCCTGGGTATATATATAACTGGAGAGTACATCAATCCTTTCTTTATTATAGTGCCATTTTTCGTTTTCACTAAGAACACCACCCCTTTCTAAATACAACTACTTTTGTGGGTTTTTTTTCCATATGCCAAATTCGGCAATAACATTAAAAGGTCAATTTGTTTCTTCAGAGCATTAGGTGTGTAGGAACAGAGAACAACATCATCAGTGAATAAAAGTTTAATAAGTCAATAAAATCCGAAAACAACTGGATACCGTCCATCACTTTCAACCTCCTAACCTGACACATTAATGTACAGCGAAAACAGTAGCGGGCTGACGACGAAACCATGTCTTAGGCCGTTCTGACATGGAAATTCTTCGGAAATCTTTCCATCACTTTTGACACATGCTCTTACTTCTCTATACAGGACTTTCAAAAATTTGATGACATTACCCCTTAAGTCTGAAGTTTTAACTTTATCGAAGGCCTTTCTTAAGGTCGACATAAACCTCGCATTTTGTTTTAGATATTATCTTTTGAATTGCAGCGTATAACGTGAACGTATTATCAGTGGTAGTGTATGCAGTTCTAAAACTTGCCTGGCATTCAAATATAAGGTGTAGGGTATCAGCCCACGTCGTTAGTCTTTTGTTTATCATGTTTGTGAATACGTTACCTACAATACTAGTGAATGTGATACCACGATAGTTATTGGGATCTGGTTTACAGCCACTCTTAAATAACAGTGTAATCAAACCCTTACTCCAGTCTCCAGGGAATTCACCAGATAGGAACACACCATTGAACAATTCTACCATATACTGAATACATAGGGGTGACGAAGGTTTAAGGAGTTCGCCTGAGATACCATCCGCTCCAGGTGCCCAATACCGCGCTTCAAATTTTGGATTGCGAAACAAACTTTGTTCTCGGTGATCAATTCATTGATACTTATGTCAAAATTAATTTGTTCTGTTGATGCAACATATATATTTGTTTCTTTATGATCACCAATGTTCGGTTGTTTGCACAGGTTTTATACAGATCTTGAAAGTATGTATACTATTCTCTGTTAGTAATAGGGGGAGGAACTTGTTCTGTTCTAATATTTCGGAGGACAGACCAAAACCCAGGTGTGTTAACGCTGTCATTCAAACGTTTAAGACAATCAGCTTCTCTGCGATATAAGGGTTTTATATACTTTCTTTTGCGAAATGAATTTTGGGTAATTACAAGCTCTCCTATCAGTACGACTATGTCGCAGTTCATTTCTACACTGTCGTTTAGTCTGTCGACATTCTCGGTCAAACCAATTAGAATGTGACTTATTTTTACCTATGTTTATCTTTTTCTTAAAACGACTACCAGCATGACATAGTATATTTGTAAATGTGTGTACGCTCTTATTAATATCAGATTGGTTGAGATTTGTTGCCTCTATTATACCCTCTATACTTTCCTCGGTATTTAGGTTATCCCTTAACTCACCAGAGAATTTATCAATCCATACACATTTTTCATAAGCAACACTTTTTTGTATGGTTTTGAATTTGTAGATTTGATTGATAATGCTAGCGGAAGATCTCTGATGATCATACAATAATATATCGCAATTGAACCTTTGTGGCAATAATATGTTAATTCCCCTACATTTTTATGAGTCCCCAATCCGTCCGACGAATTACCCAAAGGAAGGCTAAAAGCACCCAAAGGAAGGTAATATAGGTTAAAATAACACAAATTCATGGAATAGGGCCTTCAAGAATGATACCGGTTCTGGAATTTTACCCACAAAACGTCAACAGCGAACCGAAGGCTGAGTGTAGATCGCCTGTCATGGGAGCTAACTCTGATTGTGAAGCATTCTTTATATACCAGGTAAACGGTTACTTCCCTTAGTTTACAGGGTTTTTTTTTTTTTTTTGCTTATTATTGACTGTTTTTAATTAACATCACACTTTTTTCACGTTTTTCAGATGAAGGCAACAGTACCTAAGGAAGAGAGATAAGTGTTAAGATAATTTTTTGGCTGGTTTCGAGGACCAGATTTCAAAGAGTGAGATAACATGATAATGGGTTATATAGTTAACAAAGTCTTTATCGTTTATTTTTGAGCTGTCCACCGATGTTCAAGAATACGAATCGAATAGGTTCGTATATATCGTTTGTTGGATCCTATCGGGTGGTTTGGTTTGTTGAAAAGCGGCTGTGCGTCTCTCCCATTCTGAAGATGAATCGGCTTGTCTAGTCTGTCGATGTCTAAACTCCTGTCTGTTATTACCTGTGACTGTTGATTGGGGGTTCTCGACTATCAGAAGCTTACTAGATTTTAAATATACAAATTTACCCTATGCCCTAGCACAATGTATAGGGCTAATTCGTCCGTTTTAGCTCTAAAATCGCAATAATCAAACTCCTTCTTTCTTTTCTGACGTATAAAGACAGTTTTATTTGAGTTTCTCGCCCGAGTTGACACGTATAAGTTATCTCCCTTTGCAATAATAACATGAAAAACCGTCAAAAAAAAATATTGCAAGTAGGTAAAATATTAATCAATGGTTTCAGTGTATCTAGAAAAAATATTTTCTCATGTAGAGCATTTACATCTAGCCGTAGTATCTCTTGGTTTTGTTTGATTTCTTTCATGCTTACTGACAAAAGCCATAACCGTTTTATTTAGTGTTTGGACCAAGCTTAATGTCAGAACAAAAGAGCAAGACAATCTAGCTTCTGCTATATAGCATGACTGCCGATTCAGCACAGGTTGATGTAATACCGCAGGTGTGTATGTGTAATTCCTCACAAATATAAAGTGGTAAACGTTGGGGATCCATTTGTATGAACGAGCACAACAGCCACCCAGCAGTGTAGTGCATATTACAAACGTAACACAGATCAGCCTATATGGTTGTCCATTTACATGGCTCCACTTGCTCACAGGTTTGTCGATCTGTCGAAGACCAGGGGAATTAACATGTACATCAATTCTAGGTCGCCTCAATTCTAGACTGATCATAATTTCACACTTTTAGTTTTCTTGCCACCACAGAATATTTCTTACGTCGTTTTAGTTATAAATTGATTATGTTTACCTAGTAATTTATTGGATTTGTCATACTTTTTTCGGACAGAAAAATCACCATGTCCACCTTTTCGAGACATTTTGGCAGAATTGTTGACATTAGGAGAATAGTAATATCTTGGAACGAGTGGAATGGTCCAAAAAGTGTTTAAAAGAAAGGGTAGGGCAAGATTTTCTTGGAACGAGTTGAACGGTCAAAAAAATGTTTAAAAAAGGGTAGGGTAAGATTTTCATTTCAATAGTGAGATGAGCAGTATGGTGTAATTTTTAAGAAAGTGTGATTATGCGATTATTAAATAATAGTATTCCTAGATTTCTTGATACTTTTTTGATGTTTAATTTACATGTATATGCGTAGTCCAGTTTAGTTTTTCATTGATGTATATTCCTAAAAAAGTCGCATGATTTTTGCAACGCAATTGAAATAGTTCGGAAAAAATCAAACCGTTTTGGAGTGATGTAGATAAACCCGTTTGATTAAGAGAAAACTTATTACAGCATAACTAGTGGTAAATTGTTTTGCTTTATTCACTGGACGTTGTTAATTTGCCTGCGTTGTGGCGCTAGTTTCAGCTGCGAATGGTATTATTCGCAATACTTCTGATGTGTTAATTTAATCGTTAAATATATCATTTGTGTAGATAAAGAAAAAAAGCAGACCAAGAATGGAACCATGGAGAAATCCAAACTCACGTGCTTGCAGGTCAATTGATAAATTGAGGAATGTTTAATCACAGTTGGATAAATAACTTTGTAACCAGAAGATGGATACACCTGTCGTGGTGGAGTTTATGGCGGAGAATGGTATGTTCAACTGTATCTAATGCTTTTGATATGTCTTAAAACGGGATAAACTGTAATCATTAGATTCATTTCATAAAGCAAAATAATAGCAAAGTTTGTCAAATGAAGCCAAATTTGTTATCGTTTAGTATGTAAACTTTAGTATTGTATATATTTTATAGAGCATAAGTGGACATTAGGATATTACACTATCGGTTAGAAAATTTCTTACTAGATTTGTATGCATGCATGTTTTGTAACATTTCCAGTCAAAAGTTTTGACATTTGACTCATACCTGTTATTATTCTATCAGTCAACTGTTGTCGTAGTTTCGATTGTTAATGTTATACCAGTTAATGGTATTACAGCATGGATTGCAATTAAATCAAGCATGCATATGCCGACTTAAGAATAACTAAACAGTATCTCTTCTGGTGTTATGAATACAATTTCTGGACACATTGTTAGAGTGATATGTCAATGATTAAAGTACTCAATGTAAATTTTTCTGGCGTTATGATTTGTTTGATGGGCTTTTGATGCCGTACTCTGACATTATGAAACAATTTATACACCGTAAGTTTGAAGGAAGATATGTTATTGATATTCTATATGGACATTGGTCTCAGTCGGTCAGTAATATGCCTTTTCTCCAAATGAACCCATAGTCAATTAAATGAATAAGTGACATAATTAAAAGAGAAACGTTTTGTAACAGCATTTGCTTTTTCAGTGTCCTCCATTTTAGTAGGCTTTTTTATTGTTTATTTTATTGAAGTTTGACGTCGTACTCAAGTGTATTTCACTCCTATGATGACGTGCCAGCCCAATGGGCGAAGGAAACCACCCTCGACACCACTGGCAACAGACAAAGACAGGACGGGACAAATACAGGACAATAACAGGTCGCAATTCAGACACCACAGATCGGCTTACTGTTCCCCTTTAGGTCTGAGAGCACCAGGGCCACATGAAGCTTTGGCTCTGGATTTTTATTAGGGTTCTCCTCTTTTGTTAAATAATTTTGAGTCAAATGAGTCGTCATATAAGTAAAATACCCTTGAGCACGACGTTAAACCTTCAAATAAACAAACAAACATTGCGCTAGCGGTTGTGTCATCATTCTGTTGTTGTCAAAATAGACATCAGGAAATAAATAAAATACCACAAAGTTTGTGTCTGTTGCTTATTATTTGATAATACGTCTGGAAAAGACGTCTGTGTAATCAATCTTGACACGTCCACGATATCCGCCAAACTCTTATTGAATGAAACGGATTTCATTTCATCTTGAAGGGAATAGGATACAATCTTTTGTTAAGCCTGTTTACAGATATGCGATCCAAATTTGTAATAGCAACGAGTCTTTGTTATTATGTCATCATCAATGCTGACAACAATATCGCTATTAATCTCTTATCTGTGCGATCACCAGAGAAGATGGCCTGCTATGGCTGTTCTAATCTTCACTGTGTGTTCACGGATTGACGGACTCAAAGAGGGATAAACAATGAGGTATAAAGATAGTAACGCCCATAATCTACTGCTTGACTTCACTGAGCTGCAGGATTAACACGCACCTGTAATTGGCTGTGTTAAAGTATGAACTGAGCACAAACGTCAGAGACTCGCTGCATTGTCTATACATTGGCGAAGTATCAACAAACATAGATCACCATGACCCAATTTGGACAACAGAAACCAATTTGGGAGGGGAATGGTTGTTTTGAGTATACTAGCTTGGTTTCTGACAATGTATAGAATCGCTATGTCTGACCATATTTTAAAATCACGATAAACGCCAGGCAGTAAAATAAAGTTAATGAATTATTATTTAATCACAGGAGACATCTTAATAACTGGTTCCACTGTTTAAGTGTCAATAAACAAGAGTTCAATAGCTGACCGAGCTGTGTGATGGAGGGTAAACCATACGCCATCAGTAATCGTCGCTGGTTGTCTATTAATATAGCCGCTTGTTTTGTTCAACTTTATATGAAACTAACGATATATCAGAGACGACTGAAGATCTAACGGTAAAGCGTTTTTATCAGCCAGTAAGTTATTTAAGGTGAATTGGTATTAACTTCAACTCTTTATTAGTGTTTTCTTTCCAATTGATGGAGAAGATGATTTTATTGGTCTACCCAGCGGTGCTTGTCGCTGTCACTATGCCCAAGTTACAATTTGCCTTGCACCCTCACCCGAGAGACGTACAATAGGCTCCGATGGGGACCTTTTTCTGCTTACTAAATGACAGATAGTTGTTTTATAAAGGTTTCTTTCATCAGCCCCTTGACAGTATGTGAGAAGTATGCGGTTGGTTATAATTACTACAGTATATGGTTGGTGGACGGGTTAATCTAAGTTGTGTGCTTTTACCTGGAAACTATTCAAATTAAATTGTATAGTCAGGAAAGACAACGAGCCTTTCAGTCGATTTTGATACACACGCGTCATTACATACTTTCTATAGCGTTGAACTCACTGGTCCTAAACCCCACAGGTTAACTTCTTAACATGTTATCAGGAACACTGACAAGCAAAGGTCTGAGTATGTAATGTATAGAATTGCATGCGAAATAAAAGATTTAACGTGGCAATTTCACATTGGAAATCATGTAACATTAGAGCTAAGATAAACTTTGAGGTTGCCTAAGTGCCATTGTCTGTTTGTGTGAACGGCCTGGTTTATATGTCAATTAGAAAAACTTGGTAAACCCAGCAGTGTGACCTTCGGCTGAACGCGTTAAAACCTTAATTGTCGATATCCTGTTGGAAATTACAAACACAAAGAAAGCCGTGAAATTTTATTTGAGTTAACACCCCAAAATTATCAACAAATGTTCACACAAGAAATCGTTTCAAGAAAAACCCCAAAGCGACAATTTGCAACTATTGAATCTGGTTGAAAATGTCGAATACGGTGCCCAAGACTTCAATATTAGCCAGACATTATGCTGACGATTTTACATATTACAACTAGATTATTATCACCTTCGAACGTCCACAATGGGCTCGACAAAGTGTTGTATAATCTGACGGTAACAAACAAGAAAATCAAACATTGGGCTGCTCATAATACCGCATATGACCAGGTTATACTACCATATAACTCAGTATTTTAATGGTCACCACACAGAATCGTTAGTGGGGACCATAGGCAGGACTTAAAATCGATACGACCTTCGATGAATAGATTAGTGTGGGTGATACATGGTCGGTTTTAAAATGAGAACACATACAATAAGCTGGAATAAAATGATGTTAACAATACATGGCCGGTTTAAAACGAGAACACCTATAGCTATGGTCAAAACTGTAAATTTCAAAACAAGCACGCCTGTAATTGTGGATTGTCAGAAATTCGGAAGTATAGATTGGTGAGCAGTAGGACTATGTGTTAGGTTTTAAAAGAAGCACACATGTAAATGGAGAGTGCGTTACTGGTTATAAAATGAGAACATCTATAATTAACCAGAATAGATTGGTGTAAAAAAAACGTGTCAGACTATAAAAGCAACAAATCTGTAATTGTGGCAATTGAGCGGAAAGTTGTGAATGTTTTAACACCTGAAATTAGCATTAACTGAATTATGTGGCTCAGTATATAATAGTAAGTATAATAACAGTGAAAAAGTTCAGTAGCTGTTGAGCGCAAAACAGTGAAAAAGTCCTCATACTAGATGTGGTAAAAAACATTAAAAAATCCTAGTATTTAATGCTTGAAAATCAGTGAAATAGTGTCAGTACTTAGCGTTTGAAAAACAGGAGAAAAGTCACAGTGCTTGGTTCGGAAAAAACACTTGAAATTACCAATACTTAATCTAAAGTGATCGGGACAAATTATGAATATTTGAAGCTGCGAAACTATATTATGCATCACTGATTAAAGGCTGACCAAGCAAACATTTCCTAGAGCCACACCTCACTGTATTACACTTTATAATTACAGTACTGGATGAGTTCCAAAACAGCCGACAAATTATAAATCACAGTAGCGGCGTCTCCGGAGAAATTATGTCTATGTTCAGAGAATAATACGTGTATAACACTGATAAAGTTTCACACTAACATAGGATACTTAAAGTGTTTGATCTGTATTACGGGAGGTTGTACGGCTTGAAGAAAGTAACACAAAGATCCATGGCGTGTATATTAATCTAATAACAGTAACAGTTAATAGTAGTTTTTCCGCACAATCCGCTATAATATTATTGGGAATATTATACAGGCTAGGCTCTATTGGCCATAAGTTAATGTGTATTTTCAGTTATGAATGAAATAGAAGGTTATAACTCTGAAATATCTTACTACACAATGTTATTACCACCTGCTTGTCGAGCAAATGTAGCCTGAATCTTCAAATGCTAGATTCAGACAACATATGTTTTGGCATCCTCTATATAGAAACTTCGTTATTTTCGAAATGTTAAAGAAGATAACGTAGGCTAAACTAATGTGCCTAAATTATTCGAAACTTGGCCTAGATATTTTAAAACGTATTTCTTTTAAACTGATTGCAAATTGAATTGATGTACAAAATAAAAAATACAGTGCGTTTTGATTATATTCCTCGGAATGTAATTACAATTGGCCTACAGGTAACACCAAATAAATTAGTTTAATTAGTAGAATAGCACTTGAATTAAACAAAGGCGCTTCATTTTTCGTAATTTGGCTAAGAACAATTTCAGTGGGCATTCTTGTTTGCCCAGCGCGAGGAAATCAGATGCAGATTGTCTTCATATGGTTTATATTTGTCACGACGAAAGATCCGGATCACCTTCAGAATAGAGGTACATCTTTGCCTCAGGGTAAGCGCAACCCAGAGGGCTAGATAATACTGTATATTTGTTGGTTTAATTGGGGTTTAACTTAATACTTGAGGTTATTTCTCTCATATGTGTAAGTCCGATGGGTGTAGGATACCCCACTCGGCGTCGCTGGTGAGAAAGACTAGAGGAATTCGACACAGCACTCACACCAAAGACATCACAGAATATTTGCTGTTTAGATGCC
This sequence comes from Mopalia muscosa, assembly GCA_031763545.1. Taxonomy (NCBI): domain Eukaryota; kingdom Metazoa; phylum Mollusca; class Polyplacophora; order Chitonida; family Mopaliidae; genus Mopalia; species Mopalia muscosa. The sequence goes on from JARFOD010025520.1 coordinate 9,772, forward strand.
ACAACCCCGGGGTAACGTGGCAATCCCTCCCAAAAAGATTTTCAAAGTAGTACGATTAGGGTTTACCATACGATAATATGAGTTTATCAATTCGCTCAATTATATTTGGTTGCATACTCCCAGTTTATGTTAGGTTACTTTATTCGTTGCGAGGGAATGCGGCCATCAACCAAAATTTAGAGCTTTGTTTTTACAACGCCTTTGATACAATGTAAATATTCACTACTTTTAGTTGAATCGTTCTAGCTAATAGATCAAATAACAAAACAATTTTACACGTGTTAAATCATAGCTGTCATATTATAAACACCCTTATGAACAACAAAATCTGTAATATAACAAATATATGTGACTTTGTCCATACTCAAGAATGACAGTGTTAAATAATTACAATTTGTTCAACTCGAACTACGATTCCAACCCACATTAATAAAATATTACACTGATCGTTTTCCAACTCGTATCCCAAGTGATATTGATTTGTGTTCTGTCAATCCTTCGATGTTTATTATTAGTTATTGACTACCAGCAAATATTAAGAGGTGTGCTGTATCGCCTTAATCGATTCTACAGATTATCGCTTGATGGGGTTCTCTTGTTGTGTGGGTGTGGCTAGAGACATTTTAATGTAGACAAAAAGGTAATTGTTCCCCACCAGAAATATCATCTGCATATAACGTATTCGGTTAACATGTGTATTTATTTACCCGATATGAAATCAACAAGATGAATTCTCAATTATAGATTATTGACCATCATGGGAGAAAAACTTGGTACAACCCCGATACCATCGACCTTCCGATAGGGTCTTCAATATCTGCCATATAGGGTCGACGGGAATCGTAGACTCCGCCATGGGGGCCGTTATATAACCACGGCGTCAATATCTTACATTAACTAAGTTTATTTAAAAAAGTTAATATAATCGTGTTACAATTCGTTACAAACTCTGATTCAAATACCGGTAAGTTGGGTGAGTGGTACATGGTATGCATAGCTGAATGAACAATCTTATATGAAAACAAAACGCAATAGTTGTTTTGGGATTACCATATTAATTATATTGAAAACAATGGTAAATTAGCTATAAATTATCTTTTCTCGCTCGTATCAAATGTTTTCTATCATTCCACAACCGTATGGGGTTTTTCTATGGTTTTATATTACCCCATTTTAATTATTGTTCTAATGTGTGGAGTGCAGGGGCTGCAGCTCGTGATATTCTGGATCTTGAAAGACTGCAGTGTCGAGCTGTGAGATGGGTTCTAGACAGCAAATCTAGTTTGTCAGTCAAAGAGATGTATTTGAAACTGTATGGGCTACCTTAAAATTATCAGTTTAAACTGAACACTATAAAATGCATGCCCGGTATTGCCCCAGTTTTTCTGGCAAACAAAATAAGCCAACATGTTAATGAGAGACGCTAACGAGCATCTGACCGAACATTATTAACGGTACCGTAAACCAGAACAAAACTATTTTAGAAATCTTTTCAAGTTAACGGTCAAATGGAATTTAACGCTCTCCACGAAAATGTGTAAAATTGTGTAAATAGTTTATGTTTCAAGTAATTATGTAAAAAAAAACCTTGTTTAACCTTTACATCGATGATACTGAATCTTCGCGATCAAATAAACTCACAAGTGAAGGTGACCTTATAACTTTATTAGTATGAGCGTATGTTTGTTAGTGAGGAGCTTGAAACATAGCTTTTAAAAAGAAAAGAAAACAAATAAAGCGAGTCTCAATATATAGACTGTAGAAAGCGATTTTGACAAGCAGTTCACAAAATGTGTGGGTACTTTTTTCTAATCATTTTGACTCCAATTTAGTAAATGATTTGGTAAGTCACGTATGATGAAAGTTTACTGCCCTATCATTTCTGTATCTATAACATTGATTACTTTTCAATAAATATTCAAAATACTCAAACAGCTGGCATGTGTCTTTATTACATCAGGAAATGATGTTACTGAATATTTATTAAATAATCGTGAATGTTAGAGGGAGACAATTTATATGTCTTTAACAGTTTTAACATACATGAGTAATTCCTACACTCAAAACACCATTTTTCGTAAATGCTTATTACAGGCTATCTATTCAATTCCCTTTATTTTTTTTCAGTTAACTTCCCCTTTTAGAAAAACGAGTAAGAAAACAACCGTTCACTTGATTCGCCAAAACTATGAAATAACAATTTCGGTTCAGTCGTCTAAAATTCTTGATACTTACATGTACTGTGATAAATTGTGACCGCTTACACCATATCTTTATGGCTGTATCAGACTAGACATTAACATCGTTTATCTGAAAACCGCAAATAATAAACTGTACCCCAAATTCACACAGTTGTGTATAAGGAATTGTCTTTCACCACCAATCAGTTACTATTATATACATAGATTTCTAGGATAATAACCATGCCTAGCCTCTCATGGGTTAAACCTTTCCAACATTCACAATAGCAATATAAGGCTGTCAAACTTAGCTCTATATATCAGTTCGTTGTTACCCGACGCCGTGCGGGCTTTTTTAATTTAATAATCCATGATTTGTGCCATTTTAATCTATCGGATTCACTAACTTATCTCAAAAACACACTTTTACAATAATTCATAATTTCTTACACAGAACGATTTGATTCTTTCATCCTCTACTGGTTCTGAACCACGCGTGTGTACAGAGTGACATGATAAAATACAATGTGTGCTTGGATGTACCTTCTAACACACATTCACTGAGTGTATTTGACTATGCCATGATCTCTTTCGGACAGTTTCAACCTGGATTATGTCCCCAAATACAGTCGTCCTTGACGGGCCATTGGCAAAGCGTTTCGACAAGAGTTGTATAACACTGAATATATCCTGATGTTTCGCCTTAATATAAATAATAAACTAGTCATTTGAGACTTTAGAATACTATAATGCACTATCTAATGTTTGTATGGCCGGTGATGTGTGATAGCCTCTTTACCATATCCGACTATTCGACATACATGTATAAGAAACTTACATTTTAAAACTATTACTGATTTGAACTTCTTACTGAGTTAATTGAGCACAAAATAAAAGTGACTAAAAAGTAATCCGTGGCTATAAAAATGTTTCTCTTTAAAGAGCAGGAGTCCACATAGTTTGTATTGGAGTTATCTCCCCTACATATGGTGTGTCTGATCGAGTTATCGTTCTACTTTAAACTTTATAGTTTGTAATATAGTTACAAAAGACTGATTCAGACTTGTTTTCTCCGGGATTTAATTATTGGTTTCTTGATATTGAGATATCACCCTTCGAGAAAAAACGACAAGTACGGTATCAAACATGAAATAAAAAAGAATGGTTCGATTGTTTAATTGACAAAAGCTGACGGGTAAATCTAAACCGATTCACTGTTTCGAAATGATATACTGAGAAACCTGAAGGGAAGGACGCAAAACAATAGGATAGCCACGGTGTTGACATTGTTCTCCATAAAACAATATATTTTCAGAGTCAGCATGATCTTGATTTTAAAAACGCCCGAACAATGATCCGAAATATAAGAAACACTTCTAAGCAAGTATATATTCAATAGAATATAGTTAAAGATAGGGCGTCAGAGAGAATGTGGAGTAGGGCTTTTTGAGACCGAATTCCGTGGAGAATTGAGATACCCCAAACTACAGAGACGATAGTAATGCACCAGGAAAGCCTTTTCAAATCCAGGTCTTCATATGATAAATAAAGTTAGCTATCCTATTGTAGATCTGAAACATTAGCGTTCAAAGTAAAGAGAGCATGAGGCAGTTCTCCGACAAACATCGGCGTGTGTTAAGACCAGTTGAGAAATCCAGTGATATCATCGGTGTATTGAGAAATGTTTGTTTTCACACCTATGTGTTGATAAATATTTCTCTTTCCCAACAAGCCTGACGTGCATATTGAGAGGTTCAATGGATCTGGCCGTCTTTGCATGTCAACAATCCTCTCCAAGAGTTATGTAGACGTTCAGCTGGCTTCACCTAACATGGCCTGGGTGTGACGTAAATCCTTTTTTTCTCCCGGACTCCCTATCCTTCAGTGTACAATATGACACAATTTTAAAAGATGACCCGATTTGCATATCGGCATATATGTTAATAAGTTAAATTGAATGTAATAGTATTTTTTTCGTTTTAACTCATATTTAAGTAAATTGAATTTCAATTCTTTCAAAAGATTTCTTAGCGCTTTCTACCAGTTACATTTCGAAGGCAACTGTCAGAAAATAACGAGTAGATCAAAGTAGATTTACCTTGTATGATATCGAAGGGTTGGGAGGACTTGTCATCCTGCCCTGGTGCTTTTGGTGATAACGGGCAACCTGAAATGAGTCCTGTGACTGTCCTGTCTTCGTAAGGAGTCAGTGGTGTCGAGGGTGGTTTCCTTCACCATTCACATGAGTGGAATAACGTTAAATAAGGCTGTAAGCCGCAATCAAACAACCAAATAAACAATATAATTGAGTCTCTATGGTGCTTCATATTTGATACCGGGGTACCCAAAACTAGAAAGGTTATATTTCGAGTTAGGTTCTTGCACGTGACTCTTTACACATGTCAACATACATGTCACTCACACCAAGTTCGTGAGATGTCTGTAAACTGTAGTATATGCATCTTGTCCACACATCCAGTTCAACTCTGTGGTTGCGGGTTCGTTTCTCGTGAGCTGCGTATGAATCGGAGCAATCAACGAAAGGTCCTGGATTTTCTGAGTTATATCCACTTATCTTCCCACAATAATTCAAAATAATATGATAAATAAATAATCTTTGGGTTACGTAGTGTGCAAACTCCAAAGTTATACCTTGATATTCCATTGGAATTGTTTTACTTAAGATGCACTATTTTCTAATATGAGGTAACCTCTGGTCATGCTACTACGCTAGAAATAATTCGAGTCACATCTTTAGTACAGAAAAAACTTTGAAATCATGAATGTATCTCTCCGGCATGGTGGACACCATAACGTACTGACGGTTTTCCCCCTGATTGACACTCTCCTCAACTACTGTTTACAATACCTAGCTGAACGGATGTTCGACGCATCATACCCCGTTACACATGATAGACATTATGCTTATATTCTTAGAAATAATGGTTATTTACGGATTCTTTAGAAAAGACGATGGTTCTACAGGAACCATTACGACAAAAGGGGTTCTGGGACATAAGAAAAATGAGAGAAATACTAGCAACAGTTGCTGTTAGGGTTCTGTACAGCAGCATAAAGGGTTTCTTGAGAGCCATAAGTTGAGGAACATTAAAGAGTTCTATTAGAGCCATAGTTTGTATAAGAGTGTTGTCTAATATCAAGGGCCAGAAGAATCCTTAGACAAACCCTTAAACTGACTATTGCAATAACTGATAATATCTGATTATACCTCACACAGCAAACTTTCCGCCTAAACGCCGCGCACCCACATTGAAGCATCAGATAAGTATCGGTTATATACTATTACCGAATAGCTTTACAAGCAAGTCATTTGATAGCTACAATATTAGAGTGACTGGATTTCATCGAAATTCATGATCCAGTGTATTTATACAAATCAAACCGATTGTGTATTTAGTTGTTTATTTTAATGTGACAAGAATGAGTTTTTATTTGCTATGCGTTGTAACCAGTTTCAGACCATCGTCGATCATATTTTTTATCGTACGGCGATTGTCCCCATCAGTAATAGCTACGAGGATGTCAAACAATACACTCTCAATTGGGCAACGATAGTATGCGTTCTTATTCCTAAACGTCTACAATCAATATGTCATATTTCTTTGTTTCATTGATGTTTATACCCAAACTTAATGGTATTTCACTTATATGGCGACTGCTGACGTAAGTAATTGCTGAAAACAGGGAAGAAATTTGTATAATATATTATTCCTCGACAGAATGTTTATGACCTATAGGCCGCCATAGATATATGTAATGTCAGCAGGGCACACATTTGGTCATTTTAGATAAAGTCAGCAATAACCAGTGCACGTGGATTGTCAACAAGTAGTGTAATTATGTGTTTGTTTCAGGTGCACGTGTGTCTAGCATAAATCAAGAATGTGCCCAATTCACTCATGCTTATTTGTTGTATGTGCGCGCATTGTAAGATCAATATATGTATATCAGCGAGAAAATTCTACACTATGTCAGTTCTTCTGTGCAAATATGTTTGTTGTTCTGTATACAGCTGACTTCCTCCAGATCTGCTATCCGAGCGTTTGATGAGACGCCAAGCGTTAAGGAAACAGTTTCCATATAAAAAAAATTCAATATGTTAGATGTGATATTAGCGGTAATGTGTTCAATTATTACCGACCAATATAGTTATACCATACATTTTAAATCCTCTATGTTTTAAACTCCCCTTAAGATAAAATTATGACATTTCAATAAGACCCCACGTGGTAAGTATCAGTTTTGTAACATCAGCCTTTGTTCGGGAGCTCAGTTGAGACGGCATGATGTCGAACTTCTAAAAACGGTTCTTTCTTAATTTGATTTTGTTTCACTCGATGATTTATTTTGATGTGTTGACCTTGGATTGGAACCTCCCTTGAATGAAAAGCGCTGTCTACCTGGGTTCAGACCGTACAGGTAAACATCTTAATCAGCACCAAGCAAACTCTATAATACACACAGACAATAGAGTGGGTTGATTGTCAGGCTGGTTAACCACAAGGTCTCTCTCTGTCTCCTACAGCGATCAATAGAACTATTTAATTGGTTTACACATTAATGTGACAATGTCAAACAGAGCTAATGGAAGACATTCGCCATCTCTATATCCACTGACCATCAATGTAACAGCCATTCAAGGTGAACCCTTACTTTAACCAATGTACAACATCTCTTTTTATCAGTCAGGGTTAATGGATATTTAAACAACATGGAGTACAGAGTTGGCTCAGTATATCTTAGGCGTTCTTTTTACTTCTCCATTTGTAAAATGTGACATTTGATAAAGATAACAGAAATATGACATAGGGTACCAGGTAGTGTCGCTACACAACGGAAGAACTTGAGGTATCTGTTTGTTTGGTTCCTGGAACAGTCTTTAATATTGTTCCGAGTCTTTCTGTGTCACTGGCGCCCTTGGAAACCATTCTTGTTACAAAGTCAGTTGCCAAAATGAACATGGATGTCCTTCTTATGTCATATGTACGCACATACTTACCCGTGCAATATTCCCCTGTATAAACACAGTGTGATATTCCGCACCAAGACTTTATGTCATGCTTGTTTATTGACATCGTCAACTTTCTACAGGTGTACACAGGAATTTCTCCGTTAACTAAGCTTCTAGAAAAAAATGCTGTATAGAGGTATTTAATAAATATATTACGAGTCATGTAAAATACGAACGCTTGCTGCATTTGTAAGCTTGAGTCTATGTATTCACGGGAGGTGATAATTCGCTTGACAACGACACAAATAACTCATTTTTAAACATGGTTGAAGCCCATTTTACCTCTTCATTTTTCTTATGTTTCCACTAATAATATAAAATAAAAAAAATAATTTCCCTATTTTCGATTCAGTATTTGTACTTATTATATATATAAGCACATGATTGGAATCCTTCAGCATTGAGAATGGGCTTATTCAAGGAGTAGGATAGTGAGGTGATCCCGAGTGAGTTCACAGCTGACACTCCTTGCAGCCCACAGAAGCTGTTAATACTCAATCGACTTACTGCTGCGTTAGAATTGAGCTCAACAAGGCCTTTCTCAATTCAACAACAACACATTTCTTTTTATAAAACCTTCTGTACAATAATAATAGAGATTACCCAGGCTAGAAAACACAATTGAATTACGCTTTGACCCTGATTTCCCACACTGCATTTTGTTCTTTAATATGATATTCGGTGTGACATTAGGCTTTTCAGTCTTGTCTTTTACATCTCACCTTGAATTTCATCTCCAGTCATTTTCCCCTATTAGTTTTCTGTCTGAACTCTTATGCTGTGTAAGAGCTACATATATTTCGGCCTAATAACAAGTAGTCGAATTACAGCTATTGTCTTAAAAGTAGTTATACGTCGGGTTAAATGGCGACCAATATACCTTCCGCAACATGGCCTATCTGCTTGATCATTGATTAAAGTTTATGGTATTTTATTTGCAATCTGATTGTCATTAATAACTCTAATGCAACGAAAATAGTGAATATTGTGTGATCACAAGCCGTCTTGACATTGGTCGACTTGTCACCTTTGCTGCCAGTCGACCCGCGGATCTATACAATAAGATACAATTCAGTGTCACGCCTTCTTTAAACTGGGCAAATCTTGAAAATACAGAAGTAACATAAAAAAAGATCAATATCTTTTTATTTCCGGAATGGTGAAATCCTTTCCATATTGTTAGTGGTGTTTTTAAAACAAACACCAAAAGATAGCCAAGTTAAACAGCTCCGTTTATCTGGTCAACATTTAACCGGCAATAAAGTCGCATCGCTGGCGACCTTGATAGTGGCTAAAAGTTTCACGCCCTAACACGTTGGGAATTTGCCAATAAACCCTCTTACATTGATCTCGATAACGCCTTCTCTAAATTCTCTTCTACCCATCACATTAACTTTAATTATTTCACCCAGGCTTCTACCTTACAAACATTCCCAATCCAGTTGTCCATTTCGATATTATCGCTAGAATTTCGCTTAAAAAAAGACACGTGTTCGGTGTAACAGAATCGCATATTACATCAAATGTATCCATAAGACATGATTTAATTGCATCCCTTGTGTTGATGGTAAACAGGTAGACTTATACATGTAAAAAAGTGAAAAGTGCAAACCCCACTATTTAAATGATGGTATATATGTCTGCTTTAAACATTTTTATTTTCTCTCAAACTCGCTTAATTTTATCACAACTATCCATTTAGTTTATGAATGAATATTTAGTTTGGGTTAGATTACGAGAAAATCAAATACAGTTTTATAACCTCTGTAAACCCATACGTTTATCAAGGGTAAATATTAAAACAAATACTGCACGATGCGCCGTATGGCTGACTTCCAAAGAACTGTGTCATTCAATACTCTGGGTCTCGTGTTAAAAACACCCAGCTGATAAGGGAAATTATTTAAATGTTATTATCAGCTCGATTCGCAAACACAGACTGAGTCGGTGATAAACCAATAATTAGTATAATCCCGGAAGAGAGATGCCACAATTCGTAACAACTCAGCAACACGTTTTCCTTAATATTGTTTGGTGTCGTTGATTAACTAGATAGCCAGCATCGTCAACACGGTAGTACACTGTTGCGGTGACGTCTTAAAGAGCTTCTGTGAGACCCCAACGTCTTCTAGACCGCTCTAGACCAATGAAAATCGACAGAGATTAATCAAATTTGTCCCCGACTGAGCAGTGCTTGTTTTCGGGAAAGAAGAATGCTTGCCTTGTGCGTTTCGATAAACAAGGCGTAGCGTTCGTACGATAAGGGACCCTTCTGTTCAAACAGGCCTTTTCGTTGCTTCAACACGTATGGAATTTCAGGATTTGGTCAACAGAGTTTTAAGTAAGGAGCAACGTAATGAACCAATCTAGTCGACACCCAAGACAAGGAAGGTGCATATGAGGCTGAAGAAGTGAAATCTAATCAGTCTGAACCAGAACACTGACGGGGTAACGTGTGCTCACAACTCTCCTCCCAATAGACCTTACAGCTTCTACACCACTTGGAAAACATATACACATATTTGGCACCGTCCGGTTAGAAAAGCAGAAATGTAACCGAACAATGATATATGTGTAATTAGACGAATGGATATCAGAACGACCACTGACTATTTTCTGATTGGATTAATAACATTAATGCATAATAACTGCAAACGGCATAAGGATAGTGCTCTGTGAATCGAGTCGAATTTCACCTAATTTTACTTCAATTGATCCAAAAAAATACGGGTGAGTTGTCTTTAGCATTTTTATGTCCATTAATTAATATCAATTGCTAGTCTATAAATTCGTCTTCTTTAAATGTTTTACATTGACTAACTAATTGATAAAATAATATTTCATATCCGATTATTTCAATAGTGTGGAACAAAAGAGCAAAGAACGATATGGCTTTAACAAATCTGCTCCCCTAACTATATTCCATCCCATGTCATACATTGTTTATAAGTATGGTAATGTCTTCTTTGAGGGACCATCTTTTTGCTTGTCTGATTCAGAGAGTTGTAAATCATATTTACTGTTATGTCATTGAAAACAATTGCCAATTACAATATTCCTAATAATTTATGATGACATTCACGTTTTCTGTTCGCCAATCAAATACAATATGCGGATTGGTTGACAGATCTTCTTAATAATGCGGTCACATATGCGATGTCTACCGTTAATGGGAAGTTACTGAAGCTGTCTTTTTCAGAAATGCTCAGAACAAATACACTCATGGTGCATGTAATGTAAAGCGTATGTAAGGTTCAAGCAACGTCCTAATAACTATATACGTTAGTTGTATATTATATATTAAGTCACCCAATTTTCAGTTAATATTGATAATAATGTAGTTGCACTAACCATTCTGTAGTGTTATACGCAATTGGTGCAATTCTGAACCAAGAAAGCTGCATTTTACATTCTATTGTTTCTCCTTTCGGGGTTTTCATACTCCTCATAGTAGTATATTCCTGAGAAGAAGACAACACACTGCTGACACGTTCAATCAGAGGAAGATTCTCTGCTCGGGATTACATTACCGGAGTATCACATCCGTAATAGGATTCCAAACAATGTCATAGAGAGAAATAAAGCACAAGTTGTGATTTTCCCTGTTAATCGTTTGTTGTTTTATTGGGATAACTGAGATGAAAGTATTTGATAAATGGAGTTATATATAAATGAGATTTCTTTATTGTGTTTTGGAAAAATTATTGTATCACAACTAATCAAATACAGCGACAATAAATTTGGCACTCGCTTGGGATTAAATAAGTCTCTATTTGCTAAAGCTGTGGAGTTTGGGTTAAATTAGTCTAGAGTTGTTTTACCTTCTCTTGAAGGTTATTCGAGTGGCCTTTATAAGTTTGAAATCAACAGGCAACAATTCCCTATATTGACCAATTAACGAAGAAGTTGTTATGCATCCAGTTGGAAGTTTCACCTGTTTAATTAGTTTTAGAGTAAACCACATTTAGCATTATCTTATTCTCCTTTTTGGTAGTCGTTTTAAGATAGCTTAGTCTACCTGTTGGTATCCGTAATGGGTTAGCTCAGTTTACCTGTTTTTACTGTCTATTACGTTAGCTCAGTTTACATTTTGATATCCCTTATGGGTTTGCTCAGCTTATATGTTTTTATTAGTTTGTGGATTTTAAGCCTAACAGTTGGTATTCGTGTTGGATTATCTCACTTCTACATTTTGGTATGATTACTAGATTAGCTTAGTCTACATTGTAGTGCTTGTTTTAGATCAAATCGATCTACATTTCATAGCACTGTGTATGCGAATTGTGGATTGGAGGAGTCTCTCATGTGCTCGTTAGCTAGGACAAAGTCACCATCAAAATCAACTGTCTGTGTTGCCATAAATTGTCACCAAGTAGAGTGATCCTCATGTTGAAATAGTCGCTTCATGTAGAATAACAAGTTTTGTGTGCGGTATTTGTTTTTGTTACTCACCACCAAGCTATCCATGTCGACATGTTAAATGTTTCAAGACAATAGTGTTGTCAACTAAAACAATTGATCATGTATTTTAACTGACATCATTGTTATAGAAGCAAACTTAAAACGCATCTGTTGATATTTATTTTGTGCATATATAATACAATAAAGACGGTCTTCTAATGTCTACTGGCCAGTTGTGCACCTGGACATGCTACATCAGATTATGTATCCTTTTCATAGCACATAAATCTCTGAGTGATGTATTTTGCAAAGGATTGCTAGAGATTCCTGACAATTAAGCACTGACTGGCCTCTAGCTGTATGTTAAATACACCATTGTTCCACAGTCAAATAGATAATCCTTGTTTTGTCTGATGTATTCTGGCGATGCATGGATGGTCGCTGGACTGTATTAAACTTGAGAGCCATAGAATCTGAACCCAGACTGATAAAATCAAATATGAGCTGACGAATCCATGCGAATCTTATCTCATCTCTAATCCAAGGTCTATTCCATCAACTCCAATTGTTCCTGCCCTTGTCACTGCTGTAAATCACTTGTTACATTCTATTTTACCATATAGCAGAATGTTGTTGAATTGAAAACCACATAGATGACAAACTACCAATTGTTCAATGACTTTGTTGTGGATAATTGTTGGTCAATTGAAAATTAACTGCAGGACTAGCTAATCTTTCCCAAATTACCATTCTCCTTTACTACAATGCTAACATGTTAAAATTCAATTTTCATTCACCTTTATTAGAATCCTAACAGCTAAAGTCTAATTTCCAATCACCTTTACTTAAATCCTAAAATTTAAGTCTAATTTCCATGCAACTTTACTTGAATCCTAAAATTAAAGTCTAATTTCCATTCACCTTTACTTGATTCCTAAAATTTAAGTCTAATTTGTATTCACCTTTACTAAAAAAAATTCCTGTGAAAGTCTAATATCCCTTCCCCTTAACTACAATCCTAAAAAAATTAAGTCTAGTTTCTCTTTACCTTTACTAGAATCCTAACAGCTAAAGTCTAATTTCCATTCACCTTTACTTGAATCCTAAAACTTCAAAGTCTAATTTCACTTCACCTTCGGTAGAATCCTAACATGCAAAAGTCTAATTTCCATTCACTTTTTGTTGAAGCCTTAACATTTTTAAGTCTAATTTCCATTCACCTTCACTACAATCCTTACATTTTAAAGTCTAATTTCCATTCACCTTTACTAAAATTCTAACATGTTAAAGTTTTATGTCGCTTCACTTTTACTACAATCCTAACATTTTGTAGTCTAATTTCAATTCACCTTTATTACAATCCTAACATTTTGTAGTCTAATTTCAATTCACCTTTACTACAATCCTAACAGTTTACTCTAATTTCCATTCACCTTTACTTGAATCCTAACGTTTTGTAGTCTTATTTCCCTTTACTACAATCCTAAAAAATTTAAGTCTTATTTCCCTTTACCTTTACCACAATTCAAACATTTTATAGTCTAATTCCCTTTTACTACAATCCTAAAAGTTTTAAGTCTAATTTCACTTCACCTATACTACAATTCTAACATTTTATAGTCTAATTTCCCTTTACTACATTCCTAAAAATTTTAAGTCTAATTTAACTTCACCTTATCTACGATCCTTACATTCTATAGTGTAGAATTACTGTCAAAGTCTCTAATAAACTTTACAGAAATCGTTAAAGCTACGTAAAGTATTCATATAGCCGTTATTTATGAAAACATGAGATAATGTGTAAATTTGCTCTAAGTCTTTGTTAAGGCCGTGTTAAAATTCTCGCCTCATGGTTACTCAGAGTCGCCTGTTTTGCTATGTAATTGAATCCATATTGAGGCCTTCGTAAACCTTCCTCCTCCTTTACTTCAAATTTACCAGATCGTTATGTTTATTGAGTTAATTCTGTTTCCACACAGTTGCTATAGATTTTATGCCTTTCAAAGGAGGCTAAACGACCTCTAGAAGTTAATTACATTAAGAGTTTAATTGTAACTGTAAACAAATTAGAGCTGGGAGTTATGGGAAATCATCGATCACATGTTGATCCAGGAAGTAGTTTGTTAATGGAGGAATGTTGCGTCTAAAGATCAAGGTGGACAGCTTTCAATTCACCAGTGAGAGCACATGTGTCATTTTGTACGCTTAAATCGTCTCATAATTTTGTTATTCTGTCAAACGATAACCTTAACATCTCTGCATGTTTTGATAACTTACATCGCATATACAAACATGTCCTTTGTCCTTGGCGTGCACTCCGAGAAAGATGATTATGTCAGTGGTATCTGTTCTTCTATATGTCTCTTAAACACACTCTATCAAGCGCATGTTTTCATGCTTTTTGTACAATCTGCACATTCTACTCTTAGACGCGTTATGTCCATATACAATTACGTCATGGTTTTTTTTATATATATATTGCACTCCAAGTAAAATTCTATATTGAAATCTTTGTGTTACATCCTGTCGCGTATGAATCTAAATAAAGACAAGACTGTCGCAAACAACGCCAGATTGGTCCTGTCATCTGAAGAGGCATCTGACATCTAGTTTGCTGTGGGAGCCGAGTGTTTCCGTACACGCGTTTCTTACACAATGCTTTTGTTCATGTCTAAAGTTTGGGTTGATTGTTGATGAGTGTTCGTGTCAAACGAAACAGGTTATGTTAGGGCATATTCCAACTTCTCTATCCCTGTTATTTCCACCAGAGATGTTCTTACGGAGAAAGAAAGGCCTTGTCTACTTGTGGATGACGCTGTGGACAGTTATGCGACTCCCTCATGGCGGAACATTGCAACCATCCACGAATTCAGGTGAGGGTATAGAACATTCCAATCATCCAACTCTCTCTTCAGTTAAGTCTATCTACTCAGATAACATACATATTTCTCAATATGAAAAATGGCAACTGGCACAGAACGTGATTGGCTTGAAACTAAAATCCCTAAACTGTACAGAAAGTTGGCGCGATATAAATACTTCCGAATGAAAACCTTAATCAGAGCTTATTTATAAAGTATAACCCGTGAGATATTCATCACTTGGGTGTATTTTACATGATTCATGCTTATTTGTCATAACGTTTCTAACAAGAAAGGAATAATGTGGAGAGTAATCTATTTACTTTGATGAAACCATTCTTTTGACATGTTTCTTTGCCTTAAAAAGAGACACAAAGATGATCCAGAACTCAACCTTTTTTATTTGACTTTGACAACAGTTGTGATAAGCACGTGCATTTCTTCAGTTCATCTCATTACCGTCCAGTGGCATTCGAGGAGGAATTGTTAAGTTCCATTTCGTCACTGATTTGTTTTTGGACAGAGAACCTTTATGCACCAAAAACAAATTAGCATCAAGGGAGACTTTACAGATGTTTTTGTAAAGGTTCAGCTCTTTTAACAAAGAGAAATTTATTATTGAGTGAAAATATTGCTGGGTTAAAAGGCGTTATTCTATGGACACTGAGTCAATAGAAGACAAAATACTAGACCTACTCAGACACCGACTAAACGTTTATTCTAACAAAAGTGGTACATCATTAGCCAAAGGTTTGATCTCTTGTAAGCATCTGTTCTAACGCGCTGATCAAAGATAAGAGCGTACGTTAAGAAAAAGGCGTTACGGAAGGCTTGGGTGTTGTTTGATGAAATAAGCCCATTGTGTGCATACAACTCACCCTAAAGCTCTCACAGTCTGTTCACGCGTTTAGCCCCTGATCGTAAAAACCTCTCCTAGATACCACCAAAATCTCCCGAACCACAACATGTATCCCTCCCTCTATGTAAACCGACATCAAGCAATTTACACCAAATTCTGTTGACCTAATACTGCTGCATTTATGCATTAAATTCACAAAATGTAATCAGACATTTCAGCCGAATTCACAATGTTGTATCTCGCAAACACTTGGATGCCTTATTAACAATTTATGACCTCGTTGACAGCCGAAGCTGGTCAAAGCTTAGCCACTTGTACGATCCTTTATTAATTATTGTTGAATTAAATCAGTAAAATTAAATAAAAATAAATAATTTAACTATTTAAAAAACATTCCACATTTTCGAAATGCATCTGTAGGTTTCAAAACTTGTTATGTCTCATACTTCCCACATTATTTCATACCATACCATCGTAGAATCTAAGCCCTATTATCATATTAAAGTTAAACGATTGTAAATCTATGTAAATATTCAAATGGGATAAATATATCAATTACACATTTCTGAGTTACCCTCAAGGTGTTCATTTGTTCTTCCGACAACTGATGTCCGACTTGCAATAATTTGAATTCATTTTATTGACAGTATTGGGCCTTCATGCTATAATATGGTTCACTGGGCGATATGTATTGCGAGTCAATGTAAACCAATTAAATGTAAACGAATATGACATGCTATTGCTATTAACAGTACAAAAAAGGTTAAAAGTTTGCTGATCAGTCGGTACAAAGAAGGTTGAAAGTTTACTGACCAGTCTGTACAAAGAAGGTTGAAAGTTTCCTGACTTGTCGGTACAAAGAAGGTTGAAAGTTTACTGACCAGTCGGTACAAAGAAGGTTGAAAGTTTCCTGACAAGTCGGTACAAAGAAGGTTGAAAGTTTACAGACCAGTCGGTATAAAGAAGGTTGAAAGTTTACTGCCAAGTCGGTATAAAGAAGGTTGAAAGTTTCCTGACCAGTCGGTTCAAAGAAGGTTGAAAGTTTCCTGACCAGTCGGCACAAAGAAGGTTGAAAGTTTACAGACCAGTCGGTATAAAGAAGGTTGAAAGTTTACAGACCAGTCGGTATAAAGAAGGTTGAAAGTTTACTGACCAGTCTGTACAAAGAAGGTTGAAAGTTTACAGACCAGTCGGTACAGAGAAGATTGAAAGTTTACTGACCAGTCTGTACAAAGAAGGTTGAAAGTTTCCTGACCAGTCGGCTGGTTCACTCAACTCGACTGCTGACTGATCAGCTGTACATATAGTTTGTTATATCTTTTAGATGGATTTAAGATAAGACCACGGAAGGGATTCAAATCCGGACATTGAAACTTATTCGAGCTGAACATGGGAACTGTTAATTTTCCATTTTCTAAGGGTTATATGGGGGAATTTAAGAAGTCTTTGTTTTTTTCTTGCAGGTGTTGATAGGAAATATAAAGTGGTTTGCTACCATACGAACTGGTCACAGTACCGCCAGAAACCAGCCAGATTTTACCCTTATAACATTGATCCTACCATTTGTACTCACATAATATATAGCTTTGCCAAAATAGATTACAGAGGTCAACTAGCCCCTTTAGAATGGAATGACATTGATTACCCACGTAAGTATCATTTTAAGTTTTGAAATGTTCAGGAAGTTCTCATGAATATTTTTCTGTAAGTTTATTTATAATAGCATTCTCCTTTAATCATTTATCAATTCTTTTTTTTATAACGTATGAATTAAATTCACCTGTTGTCAAATTAAAGCTTTTACTCCAAATGTATTCCTTTTCATCAAACCTTCGTCCTCAATAAAACTTGTCTCTCTTCCTTTCGCAGATATGTATAGGCAATTTACCAATCTAAAGAAAAAGAACCCCAAATTACGAACTCTCTTAGCTGTGGGTGGCTGGAACCATGGATCTGCACCCTTCACAACTATGGTCAAGTCCAAAGAAAGTAGACGGTATTTTATAGACCATACAGTTCAGTATTTGAGGGCGCACAAGTTTGATGGCCTTGACTTGGATTGGGAGTACCCGGCAAATAGAGGCAGTCCAGCCGAAGACAAGAACAGATTCGTTGACCTTGTCCGGGTAAGCCGATTTAATCAACAGGGGGCTAAATTCAATTCCTTGGGATTTAATTAAACTCAATAAAAGGTTAATTAAATATAACTCCATCTTCATAACTGGGAAAAAGTTACCAATGACATGGTATGTTATCCTTGGAGCGGACGGAAGAGGTTGACAGTTTCTAATTCTCATTTGGTTCTCGTCTCGCTAACATCAAATCAAAAGGGATTTAACTTTAATGTTTGTAAAATAAATAGCAGCACAATTAGAAATTTAAGGCATTCCACAATGGGAAACATGGTAAGTAAGTATGTTGTACTTCCATTTCCTTTGGCTGCAATTTAAAGACTTTCGAAAATTGTCATTGCTATTGAAATGCACTGTTCTGATTGAGATTGTTTTTGACTGTGGACATTTCACAGTGACATCCCGATGTTGAACACTCAGTTAGGCATGTGTTGTTGGCTGCCTGCTAGGAGGGCTTAACTTTGTCTAATCAACAGGCCATCTGACTGAGAAAGAAAGGCTAATATTTACCCGCATCGCGCACTTTATTTGGCTCAGTTGTTTTCTCACTGAATTGGCCGTGGATCACGGAAGTCTTTATTTATCATACACCTTCAGAGGGACATTTCCTTTTTTCACAAACGCCACTGGCTTTTCTGTCCTAAAAAACGGCTCTCTTTTTACTAACCAGAAGGCTTTATATCTCGAAGTTAAAGGTACAGGCATCAATTTTACTTTAAGCTCCAATTCGACTTGGATCAGTTTACTTTGGTTGAAAAAGCTACTTTTATACCATGTATATATTTTTAGGAACATGTAATTGAACTTTCTATCTGCGAAATTTTATAAAAGAAACCATTAGAAACGAAAGTCCTGAGTCGATTTAAGACAGACAAATATACCTGTATAACTCAGTAGCATGTCGATTTCGTCATTTGGTTAATTTGCTAGATATGATTTTTTTTTTTAATTGTTGTTTATAGATTAGCTGGCATAATTTCATTGAGTTGATATAGTCCAGATAATTACATAATTTATCAATACTGTTCATGTAATATCGGTAAAAACTGAAAATGGAACAATATCGCAGTTTCATACAAACCATAACATTAATCCAGTTTTTTAATTTGAACTATTATAATATACTTCTACCTAGTCTTTTTCTTTCGAACTAATACTCAAAATAATAAATTTACCTGCTTTTGATGATATTCTACATAACAACACACTATATTATCATGCGTTTAATTATAAGCATAAAGCAATGATCCAGGGGGAACCGTTTCCTTGACAAATTGTGTTCGTGGATTTATCCTCTCCTCCAAATGTATAGAAATTATTGGATAAAACTATTATCAAAAAAAATGTTCAAAGACTGAGTGTGGTGAATTTTTCCTGATAATCATGTAGTGTATTTATATGGTCTCCTTTATTTTGGAGGCCAATATCAGAGAGAAGATTATTTAGGTACATGCGCATACCAGCTAAATATAGCTTCATCAATAGAGCATACAATTATGCCGATAATTTGTTTTACTATTTACCAATATGGTTTTGAACCTAAGTTGTTTTGTTTAAAGGCGAGCTTAAAAAAATTGTACTTATAACTTTTCTAACATTCAAGATTATTCAACTAAAATTGACTTAGTTGTAAATGATGCTGTACATACACATGTGTTACGGAGGACAGCCGACAACCATGCAACATTGACCGACAATACATGTTATATCGAGAACATACTTCCAGCCGCAGTATTTCAATCGTTGCTGCAAATGATTTATTTATATACAAGGATTTTTACAAATTCTTTTTATTTGATGAATACAAAGTAAGAAATTATACAATAAATGTTTTTGTAATGAGAAACGTAACAACAGTCTTACATTAGATTGTTAAGTGCAAGCTTCTCGTGTGTCGTATTTTCGCTATCCTTACTCTCCTTCGCTTTGTGGAGTCAAACCGGAAATCAGCTCCTCTCTTTTAATCTTATATAAACAGGAGTTAAACCACAGGCCACCTTTATTGCAATAAAAAATCGTTGTGTGTGAGTCGGTGGAATTAGCAGTTGCATAGCAATTAAATAATTTTCTGTCTATTTCCGTTCATTTATTTTTTTATACCATTGCTGTTGTGTTTGATATCTTTATTTAAGGACGATCGTTGTGAGTGCTAATACGCGATGAATTTCTTAATCCAAAATAAATGCTTCGCGATTATCATTTCCGTGTGTTTATTTACATAGGAATTAAGAGAAGCCTTTGAAGATGAAGCTATCGAGAAAAAACAAGAGCGATTGTTGTTGTCTGCTGCCGTGGGGTGTGGTTTTAAAATAATAGATTCTGCATACGATGTTAAACGTCTCGCCAGGTAAGTTTTAATAAACCTCAGAATTTCGATTGTTAATATATGTCATCATTGTCTTTAGACAAACAAATACATCGCCATTCAATATTCAAATAACACATGTATTTATTGCGTTATAGGATTTTAATTACAGAGTTGACTACCTATACCTGGGTATTGGATTCTTGATATTTTTGTTATTGTACTTATTAAGCTACACTGACCACTCAACCATGAGATAAGATTAGGGATAAAAATGAAACCTTAAGCAAACACCAACGGCATTGTGACAAGAAATCAAAATATGGTTTGCAATAAAATGCGTTCTGTACTTGGAGCTTATCAGTCAAACACATACCATACAATAATACGAAAATCTCGTGTGTGCTTCTGAAATTTCAAACACAGGTATGGACGTCTAGACATCATAAGCATTATTAGGGGTATGCATTTGCCTGCATATGTTTATCACGAACAATAGTTCATTAGCAGCCAAATGTTTTGATTCTCTATTACATCCGATGAGCGTGATGCTGATGGGTTCATAGTGTTTGCTGACAATTCTCACCACAATAGAATGTGCCTCACGAGCGTCGTCACTTGGGCACGGCGCAGTCTGTGTTTCCCCCTCAAACTCCCAGGGCACATCATCGGCCTTGTCTCCGTCACGGGTTGTTTGTAGAAAAGTAGCCCCTTACAGAAACAGCCTTATGTATTGCAAGATTTTAGTTAGATTGTGGGCGTGATTTTCAAGGAAGCCAAACTGAAACTGTCAGGAAAACCGTTTTGTCCAAGGAAGACACCAACTTTTTAAACACGTCACCAAATAGGCTGCTCTTTTCCGACAGAGAAAAGATCGAACTTACGTGAAACGATTCTTTCGATGTTAGGCTTCCTATTTGTCAGGAAGTTGTTACTATTGTAACAGATGTCATGTATCAGGACAAAGACGATGCTATCTTATAAGTCTGGGCCCTATTAAACATGCATTTCAATCCATCAGAAATTGTGAATTTCACCTCATTTATAGCAAAAGCGTCATAAGTAGCCAGCTGCTATAACGTATTGGGTGTATGACCAATTACATATCAAATGCCACATTCAAACAGTAATATTCAAGCATGTTATAAATAAAATTACTTTTATCCATATATGTGTATATCCCACTTATGCATTGTCCCCTCCATCACACATTTTCCCAGATTGTGTTTTATTCAACATCTACCTCAGAGCCGTATTCTCGTCTTAGTCTTAGTCTAAATGGATAAGGACTTACAACCATGATGGCTTTGTTTAAAATGAAAATGTAATAACTAATTTACCATATGAAAGACAAATATAAACCCCTTGCCCGCTATGTCAAAGGGCTACAAGCCCTTTAATCGTCTAAGTGAATCGACGAAATTTAAAAAAAATATTTAAACACCCAAACAAAGTCTGATGATGTCGGTCATTAACACTACCTTTTCGCCCCTGTACCGAGAGCTGTATGTGGGTCTTAAAGCACTGTTTAGTGTGACCAAAGAGACTTCTGAAGCGGAAATCAGGGTATTATCGGGTCCAGTCAGTGATGGCACGGATGTCCATTTCCTCACAGCTCTGTAATACGCATGCCTAAATAGCAGATATATTTCTGAGTTTGGAATCAACCCTTAATAGCCTGTTCAAAAGAGGAGCTTTTACATAAATACACGGTGTTGTGGTAAGCGGCGGTATCTCATTGCGGGAAGGTGTGGGGGTCGTCCGGTAAACCTTGTGACATCCACACCGATTTACGTCTTGCACATCAACTTTTCATTTCTTTCATGGGTGAATTAGTTCTATGTAGTTATCCGTATCGATATTCACATATGTTTAAGATGTTAATTCGACGATGTCACATACGATTGTGTACGTTTGCTTACAATGTATTTATAGCATTTTGTGCGTTGGCATGCTTTGGTGTCTATCATTTACGTAACACCTTTACACCAAGAAAATCTCACTAGAAGTGCCAAATGTAGGCGAAGTAACAGATGACAATATTTAAGCGCAATGATGAGACGAGATCAGTAGAACACGGATTAAACTGGTTATCTTCCCAACACTTCCAGATCAACACGTAGGGATTATTACTGATTAGGATTAAGAGCAGCTTAAACAAATTACACGGCCGAACAATCTCTAATAATCCCTCACAAAGACCACAAGGGCGTTGCTCAGGTTTATACGTACATTTCAGATCTATAACGATTTTATGATCGTCTTTGTCTCCGATACGATTTGTTTTTAGAAAAGTAACCCCTCCCAGAGACAGCTTTATGTACCATAACATTCTAGATTGAAGATCGGCGTGCTTCTCATATAAGCCACACTGGAAGCGTCAACGAAACAGTTTCCTTCTAGGAAGATACTTACCTGTTTCCAACCAGATACGCTGCTCTTTTCCGCCAAGGCAATGCCACATTATTACGATGAACTCAATGTAAAGTGGCATCATATGGACTATGCTTCATATCCATCTGGAAGCAGTGTCTGTTTCGATACATATGATGTAACAGTACAAAGACGAAGCTTGTATTTATAGCATCAGTGCTTATGATTAAAGCACCCAAATGCCGCAGCCTTGTTTCCTATAAATGAATCACGTATAACTAGATATATAACGATGGCCACATTCTAACAATAATATTTCAATCATGCAAATATTAAAGTGACTGATATCCGGATATTTCCATTGCCCAGTTTACTAGCGTTCACTGCGTTGCAATATAATTCTTCTTCAAAGAAAATACAGCGGAACTATCAGTTTTTTTCAAACAATGGCTTCAACTAATTTTTATAAGTCCATTCTCTTCACACCAGTTATTTTTTCTGGATATTTTAACAAACTAATTTTAATAGGGTCAATAATGGGAAAAAAATGAAAGATTAAATGCCACAGCCTAATTATTGAACAATGTTTAGCATAAATTACAAGGGTATATAAGAATTCGAGACTCCCTTTGCCGTGAGCCTCTGTAGCTCAGTCGGTAGACTATTGGGCCTGTAACCCAAAGGTCCCGGGTTCGATTCCCGGTGGAGGCAAGCAAATTTCTCTCTCTTCATTTATTTAAAATATATATATATTCCAGAACCCGGCTTTCGGATTTACTCAAGCAAAAACCAATTGTGAGTAATATCTAGATCAAAAAGATGCTAATTTAGCGCCCCGTATCCGTGCTTTATATATAGAGAAAATCGCCGTCTTCACTGGGTAAGAATTCGAGACACTTTGCGGTGAGCCTCTTTGGCTCAGTCGGTAGAGTGTTGGGCCTGTAATCCAAAGGTTCCGGGTTCGATTCCCGTGGAGGCAAGCAAATTTGTCTCTTCATTTATTTAAAATATATATATGAAAGTTCACCTACATGGTGCAGAGAATCGTGATTTATAATAATAACATATTCGTAATGTCATCGATAACTGTTTTTTCGTTATATGCGTGGTAGAAGGCGCATCATTATTAAAACATCGGAATGACCCCTGACCCAAACAATATTTCTTTAACACAGTCTTTCATTGGTAGGTCAACAGACAGATCAACTTAGGAGGAGTTACTGTTTATTCTTGTGTCCAAACTTACACGTGGCTTAGTCAGAGATTCCAGCTTTTGGCATCAGTTCTGATATCAGAGCCAGCAGCCAAATAAACCGCGTTACCAGTCTCCACTGATGTCGTGTAAATTTGGGCGGTTTTATCAACAGGCATTTATTATGCCAGCTCTGATCAATCAATATAACCGTTTGATTCGCGTATTTAACCACTTTTGTTTATTTATGATAATCTGTTTTTTGTCACGATTGCCACAAGAAGAAAGTTAGGTTTTCGATGACCATAATGCGAAAATTATCCGAATTGAAACACAATGGCAGGTATTTTAACGCCACTATTCCTTGGTTTTTTGGCAAATGGAAACTTTAATTGACTTAAAATCTATAATTCATTGTTATGTCATAGATTACACTTATGTGTGGGGGGGGGGGGGGGGGGGGGGGGGGGGGGGGGGGGGGCGGGGGGGG
>JARFOD010025521.1:0-21611 GCA_031763545.1 Mopalia muscosa
CCCCCCCCCCGACTGGGGTGTATACAGTAACAGGAGACTTAACAATGCTACCTGAATCACACTGGCTAGCTGCAGTAATTATGGTCTACAAAGGGCTACTTCTAATAACCCTGGTGACGAAAGGAATGGTTTGGCTGGCTGTGACATAACTGACCAAACAATAGCCTGGGGGTATGTTCTGGTCTGTGTTAGTCTAAAGGGAAAGTGACCAGAGACAGGGTGACTGGCAGCCATTCTTCCCTGGCAGACACTTTACATCAACCAGTGCTTTATGCATTGGCCAGGTAACAATTGAGCCCACACCTGTCTACCCCTTGTAATTATCACCCATGGAGGGAACTGCCATCTATTCATTGACTGCTCTATTTATCATGTTCGAACTTCAGTTGACAAGTGGTGTATATGTGGAATTGCTTGACTGTAACCCACATTGCTCGCAAATGACCTTCTTCTTATAGAGGAGCTATCCTTTCCCTTGTCCAATAACAACCAGCACACATGTATCTTTGAGGCCATTTTGTCCTTTGGAATTGGAACAAATTAATGATCAGATTTTGAACTTTAAGCCTTTTACTTTTTGATGTTCTACACAAAGGTATGCCTGGTTTTGTTGCTGACAATGCCCTCATTTTGTCATTTGTAGAGAGATACTCAAGTACTGAGTTCAGATGTATATCTCAGTCAAATTAATTCAATTACTTTTAGATTTACTCCATGGCCTAGTACTCAATCTTGCCTGAAGCACTTTCTGATGACAGAGATGAAGTCCATTCTGGAAGATGTCTGATAGACAGTAAACTATTCACATCTTCTGATGTCTGTGGACTATCTCTGGAGTACTGTTTACATAGAGGGTTACAAATTAATAGATCTTTCTCTG
Source organism: Mopalia muscosa (assembly GCA_031763545.1). Taxonomy (NCBI): domain Eukaryota; kingdom Metazoa; phylum Mollusca; class Polyplacophora; order Chitonida; family Mopaliidae; genus Mopalia; species Mopalia muscosa. The sequence goes on from JARFOD010025521.1 coordinate 881, forward strand.
GACCTATTGATTAAATCTGTGTAGATCTAGAGGGCCGCCACTAGACATCAGGCTAAACTGATACTGTTGGCCATACCAATTAAATGCTCTTTACCGTGACCATATGTTTGGTCAGTGTTGGACTGACAAGCCCTGGGGCTCTGTTACTCATTACAAGAGAAAGTGTTACTAAAGGGGATGGCTGTGCAATTAACTTAGTTCCATGTCTGGAAATACCTGCTCACCCACAAACAGAATTTAGCTCCAATCATAGTTCACTAATAGTTTAAAATCTATTCAATCTTGGTACAAAGTTGACCTTTTCTGTAATGTGTAAGCTTATATACAGAAAGTTTCTGTAAACTTGATTAAGTCAGGTTGAACATTTTGTGTAGAATAACACTAGGCCTCTTGAACTTTCTTGAACTTTCTTGACTTATTATTTATTCCTTCTTCCATATATATCCTGGTACAAAATTTAGCTTTTTAAATATTTCTTAATATCATTCTTGCCATAAATAATGTTTTCAAGACATAGTCTTAAACTGTTCCTTGTACAAACAATCTTTGTGAGCTTATTAAATGATTCTATGCTTGTCTTTTCAAATTGCCTTTGGTTTTCAATAAATCAGTTTTTTTATATTGAATATATTTTCTATTCCAAATTTGTAAGCACTTGTCGGTATTGTGTATTTCAGAGTTTTTTGTCAAACAAACCTCCACTTCTCAGGTATCATTTGTGTGATAAACTGAACAGGTTTAGCAGTAAATCAGCTGAGTCATACAGAAAAACAATTAAAGGCCATCAATAAATTACCCAGTGTTGTCATTGCATCACTTTAAAAACGCTCTTTGTAGAGACATTTACAGGGCTTTTAATGACCGAAACAAGCCAGCCAGACTGTCTTTGTTTGAGTCACCATCCATTATGACTACATCTTACAGTATGGATAAGAGTCTGAGAGAAACTAAACAGTTATACAGCAGAACAGTCAGTCTCACTGTTAATAAAATAGGATTGTAGGCTGCATTGACACAGAATCCATGTAGTCTTTATCGAAATGAATATCCAGCTACCCTTTTTTATTGTTATGTTTAACAACTATTGTACATTTTTGAGGGGTGATATTCTAGATGAAATTTATTCCATAACATTTAAATTCATAGACACAAAGGTCTTCCCAACAAGTAGCCTTACAAGTAAAACTATACCAACATACAGTGTACAGTATGCAATCATTACATGGCATATCCTCTCGCTCTTATCTGTGAAAACAATTTTCTAATGCCTGGATATCCACTTAGTATAGGTCTAAAACAGATTGAGGCTGGATAAGTGGTGATTTATTGTGGATTGCTAGGGATGATAGGATATGATTTATATTATATGTCAATGGGAACAGCCCAAGTCTTTGTATATGTCACAATTTATTACATATACTAACACTATTAATGGTTCTTTTTTATCACTTTTTAATTTTTTTTTTTAACCAGTGTATGTTGAATTATAGGTTTAGACACAAAGAATTAAATTAGTGTTTGCTATATATTTCTTTGTCTTTGTTGTGCTTTTTAAACTAAACCAAATCTGGTCTCATATTGAAGGTGTTAACCAAGTTTGGTAATTAGACCTACATGATAAAGTGTTTTTGTTTCGGTCCACAAAAAAAAAAAATCAGTTAAATTTGGGGCAATTGTAGGGGTTAGTTTCTGTTATTGGCTTAGCTCTAGCTATTTCAACAGCTGCTCTAGAAGCAATGTTGATTGCCTGCTTATTTTCAATGTTTGTTTTTTCTGTTTTAAATTATGTTTATTCAGACTTATTAGTCCAAACTTTACCCAATTAATTCAACTGGAAGAATTTTACTTACTCCTCTGTTTTCTTAAGCAAAATAAACTGTTTGGATATATATCATGGGAAACCTCAGACCCCCGATATGGTTAACACCAACACTTAATATTCTTCTCATTGGTACTGTGTTTTTTTACTACTTTTTTTACCTACTACTTGTGAAGAAATACTACCATAAACACATATATAAGCTTACATTGTCTATGTATCTTAAATTCTTGTTAATCTCTCTGAAAGCCAGTGGCTCTACATGTATGGACCATAACCACGATAATATTGCCAATTTTAAGGACTGAAATTGACAGATTCTTCCCAAATTATTTTATTTCTGAACTTCTGTTTTCATGGCATGGTAAGAAAGATATGTCTTGACAAATAAAGAATAATGTTGTAGTTGTTTTCAAGAATATATGGTCACAACACAGTCTTGGGGGCTCACTGTTTCCAAATGGTTTTGTTGCTGTGTGCTTACTGCACTTACATGTTTATTACGCTGGAATGAAACTGTCCTGAATATTATACTGTTGTGGGTCTCTTGTTCTATGAAGCCAAATGTGGTTTTGAAATCAAAGCCAAAAGCTGTGTCAACATGTAGCTGTCAGTGGTTGACTGTGTCAAAATAGCACTTAAATTTTAACCACATTTTCAAACTTAAAAAAAAACCCTCCTGTGCTAAGCCTTAAAATAACATATGACTTTTCTCATCGAGGTCAAAACAGTGCTCGACCCCAAGTAACCTTTCTGCTGCACAGGTCAATCATTTCTACAAGAACAAGCACAGAATTTGCATGTCGAGTATGTCTTGCAAACACACCCAGGAAATCATTCAGTTCAGCATTGTTTTTTTGTACTGATCTCTTAGTTACTTTTGTCATTATTAATTAGAAAACACATATTTATAATACTAATGTTAATTCATTTAATTTGGTAACTTAAATTTAAAACTTTTTTCAATATTATTAACAAAAAGCTAAATAGACAAATCATGACTTTGTGCACATCTGAATGGGGTATAATGCACTGCTGAAGTCTATAATCAATCTGGCCCTTAGGCTTGCCCTTCCCCGGTACATCATGGTGAAATAGGCTGATGTTCTGCTCTAGTAGCTAGTTAGCCCAGTCACACCTCCTAAATTAAAGCCACTTGGAGAAGTAGCAGCTGAAAATCATCAGAGTAACATTTTAACTCATTTTGATGAGGATTCTCAACCTCTATGGGGTCCATCTTCCTCACATTAGCCCTAAATTTATAGCTGCTGTTAGAACTCAATGCTCACCTCCCTGCAATTATTTGGCAGATATTTTCCTATGTGCAGTCGGAATTTAATGTGACAATAGCTGTTTGGACACTCAATTTGGTTTGAACAAAATGGTCACTCTAATTATGTACTTTACATACCTGACGCACAAATTTCAAAAGTTTCAGCAATATTTAGAAATGGATTTTATTCCCAAACTGTATTGCTTGGTCAAAGTTTTGACACTATCACAGGCAAAACTTGGCGTGTTCAGAATCTTCATATTTAATAAATTCATGTGACAAGATCAATTTGCTTATAATGTCTGTTGTGGGCACAAAATGGACAGCTCTTGAAATATTGCATGTTTACTTATTAATGCATTAAGAAGTAAAATGCTTGAAACTTGCTTTACACTTTTTCATTGAGATCTTTTTCTAACTAAGATGGACAGAGGTTTTGACCCTTTTTGCGTCTTTGTCTTGAATGCCCTGAGAAATTGATTTCTGAAAGGATTGCGTGCCAGTAAGCACCTGTCTGTCAATTTGAGGGCACATTTAAGGGCGGGACTAATTGGAGCTCTTTCCTGTCATCGAGAGACATGATTGACAAGCAGGAGTTACCACAAGGGAGCTAATCACTGAACTCTTGTTCGTTATTATGGTTTAATGTTAAGGCTTAGGTGAAGCAAAAAGATTTCTGATAAGGGAAACAGGCACATTGATGCTGTGTTCAAACTTCAATTTAATTATCACGCTGTAGCATTATATTTCCTATGGAGCCACCCATGTTTTCAACCCATGATATTAAAACCATATGAGGTTGCATGGCCAAATGCAACATGAGTACACACAACACCTAATCAACTCTCAAATATGATTTTCTTCGGATCAAAATTAACCATTTGCTTTTAGCCCAATTTAATTATATCCTTAAGGTTTTGCCTGTAATTAAACCCATGTAAAGTAATTGAGGTATCCTGTGGATGACAGACAGCCTGTTTCTGAGCTTGAGACAATAATGTATTTTAACCAAGGCATTAATTTAGGGTTTTGAGCTTTTTTTGTGTACATATTTTATTGATTAAGGTTTTGTCTGTCCTTAAACAATCAATATAAACTGACTGAAGGAGTGATTGGTATCGAACTTTAAAACATGTGCAGACAATAGAATTTCATACAAATCTGGTTACATGTTTTTGATTCTTGTGAAATAATAATGATAAATATAACTGTGATGATTGGTTGGTGATTATACAATGTGTATGCATGTTTTGAATACCGTTTCATAATTGTTTTGTTTCAGAAGGAAGTATTTATGAAAATCCTGGACATGTCACAGTTGATTTTCCCATGAAGAACTACACCAAATATTTGGATGAATCAGTGAGAATAAACTGTGAGATTACAGGAGATCCACTACCTCGTTACAAATGGTACAAAGATGATATCAGCATTAATGAAAATGACAGACGCTTTAAAATCAAAAGAACAAATTGGGGGTCAAGGTAAGTGATTAATTTTATATAAGTAATATATGTATGAAGAGACACTACTTTCCCTGAGATTGTGGCCCATAAGCTCCTTTGCAGCACAATGTCAGACATATTGTTCTTTAGACAAAATCACTACAACCAAGGTTAAACACGTTGGTCAATGAACTAGAATAGCTGTCCAGTATGTAAAAAAGAGAAATTTGACCAAAAAAATGTTTTTGACTTCTTCGGTAGTCATCCTGATTTTAGCAAAAATGTTACCCAGACATTAATTATATGTGTAATAGTTGAATACACAACTGTTGAACAAAAATGTAGTTATAAACCATTTAGATTTGACGGAAAGCACTGTTGTGCTGAAAGATCTTCATTTGAGTGAAATAACTGAAATAAAGAAAGAATGACTGATGTTGCTTAACATAGCCAGTTAATTAATTAGTTGCATTCAAACATTCCTTTTGGAGCTCTGTTACATAACATAGGATGGAATTTGCATTTAAAAAACTCTTTCCTGCTGTCTGGTTTGCGAGAAAAATACTTGGTGGAGATAAACTATAGGGCAGTTTCTTGTGGGAAAGTACTGTATATGACACAACAATCGTTATTGTAAACGTGACAATATTTCTAAATTGTTTGGAGCGTGATCTGTGTAAGCCCAGTACAGCTTCATCAATAAAAACACCATTCAGGCATGTAGACAGGAAACTGTTATTTTTTTTTTGTATGGCAAAAGAGCAGCTAATTTAGTCAACATTCGTCCCTTAAGGAACATTTTTTTAAAGGGGTCTTTCAGAAATGCTGGTAACAGTAATGCTTTACTTTGACAAAATAATGAAGTAAAATGACATCAGTAAGAAAAGAAGCTTTGTGGTTTCTTGAAAATAGCTTAGAATATTCTCTGTTCAAACCCCTTCATACTGAGAGACTTTATGCATGTATTCAACACTAAAGAGAAGTGTTTATGTAAAACAAAACTTACATGTAAGGACTATAGAAAACACATTATTAGGAGTCCACTTTAAACAAAGCTAGGAAAACAGAAATTCTGAAGATTTGCATACATTCTCTCTTCAGAGTCCAGAATTACATGTAGTAGCACGCTCTAAGGATTCCCTGAAGTAGCTAAAAGGAATTTTTGTTGTGATGTAACTGAAGTGCAGATGCTTTGTTCAACTTGGCCTTTTGGGGCTGCTAACAATTTTTTGGGTCCATTGAATTTCAGTGGGCCTCAACGGGCTGGCGTTATTTCGACAAATTACTTAATCTGTTTAGCAATGCCTTTTCTCACATGGTATCATGTTGCTGTGATTAACTGGAGTGTTCTATGCTATAGGGGGCTTGTGTACATCTGCTTCCTACTCACTCCACTACCATATCCCTTCACATAGCACCTAACATTATATCTACAGGGAAATTAAGTGAGGAAACATTGCACATTGGTTCAGATTTTAGAATTTCCAGAAAGCTGTCTAGCTTATAGGGGCAATATGTTCTTTGACTGGAAAACCTTGTGTTTATTCAATTAAAAAAGAGGGCGCTTAAAATTAATCAAAACAGTTATATAGTTATGAATATTTTCATATTATCATGATTGATTAATCTTATTAAAATTCTTTAAAAAAATTAAATTGTAAGCTCATATTGAATAAATATCTATATAAAATACTTTACAACATAAGTCTTGAAAAAATTCAAAGCTTGACAAATTATGTGCTAAGAAGAAAATGTATTGATGTGTCTGATTCCTACAAGGAATTGTTTATAGACAAATTGCAGCTAGGAACTGATCCGGACAAAGGCCTGGTAAACAGTTATGCTCCCTGGCAAACATGGGGTAAACAGTATCCTTAGCTTAATGAGACTCATTCATCGACTGTCTTGAAACAATACCACCTCAGTTACAAAATGGCCCAATCTGCATCAGTGTTTATTTGTCTTCACAAGAAGCCCTCAAAAGATAAAAGTCCAATTGCAAGAGGGTTTTCTTTGTTAGATCCTCGTGAACATTGCCATTAGGTTAGATGTACATATTGGTCTCAGCTCTTGTATACAAGCCAGTCTATACTACACACGGACAAAGAACCATTTGGTAGTACTTAGATGTGTTGAGGCATATATCTGTTGTCTTTGGCACAGAGTTACCACTTTAGAAGCTCTCTTAGAGTCTGCATTGGCAAGCTGAATTTCTTCAAATCCTGATGTTTGGTGTCTCAACACTTTTCAACACATTTCAACACATAGTTCTCTAACTGACAGCCTTGTTTTTTTATACTTGCAGCTAATCTTTATTAAATACTAAAGTAATAGTCAAGTTAAACTTAGGGTAAATATAAGCAAAATTAATGGTCACCAAACATTGAATTAACAAATCTAGAATGGATTTTTATTTTTTTATTTACGACCCAAATCTTATAGTTAAAATATTGGTTAGACAGTATTAGCTCAATTTCAATACACTACATGATCTGTTGTCAATATTCACAGAGAGTGTTTAATTGTGTTTATCTCGCTAGGAATTAACAGGAATTAGGACAATATATTTTGCTCATGTTTCTGGCACTGGTGGAAGCTACTTAGTTAATGTTTGAGTTGTATTAGATACATTGGTAACTTGCCATGATTCTTACTACATATACATGTATGAGTGAGCGAATGAATGAAACACTCTCAGTGTAGGATTCACATCGGCGGCATACCTGTCCTACACTTTAATGTTTAAGGGGCATATTTTACACCATTATCATGATATATTTTACAAATATTTACCCAAACATCCCAATTCAGAAAGCGGAAACTTCACACAATGATCCATATAGGTGAATTGTGTGGCATACCAAGTGAATAGCCTCAGAATATACATCAGGATTAGCATACCCTATACTCACCTATGTGAGTCTGTTATAAATACATGAAAAGAGTGTAAACCTGACACTAAACTGGGCAAAAACTTTAAAATATTTTATTCTTCTCGGAGTATCAATAAAAAATCTTCTGAGAAGTAAATATTTACATGAAGACTTCCTCACTGTATTAGTCTCAGTGAATGCATAAAGAGATTTGGTAGACACTGAATTTAGCAAGTTAACCACTTTGAACAGGTAAAAAATACTTATTTGCTGAAGATTTCTGCCTGCAAATAGTGAAAATGAGCATAGTATTTTGTGCAAATATGCTAGATTTTAATGCTAATTTTCTGTTTGCTTTTTTCAGGATATCTATCAATAATTTGAGACCTGAGGATTCGGGGAACTATACATGTATGGGTTATAACCGAGGAGGTCAGGCAAGGGCAACCGGGGAGCTTATCGTCCTCAATGGTACGTTTGAGAATTGTGGTCAATTGTAGTTCTTTAAGGTCTGATTAATACCTACAGGTGAATACCTTCTGTATCCACAATCATTCTATTCTTTAGGTAAACCTCATCCATCCCTAATAACAGCTCCCCAGTTATTTAGGTCTATCAGGTGATAACATTGCGCTCTTGAAAGTCATCCGTTTTTGTTACTTATGTAATGTTATAATGAATGAACATTCTGCCACTTTCACTATCTGGTCAGATTATCCAGTCATTTCGGGTATGTAACCTCGGGGCTCAGAGGTATTTACTGTCTAGTGATTTGAAATAAGACCAGAGCACTAAATGTTACAGATTCCAGCATTTTTGCAGTAAATACATTTAAATGATATATTGGAACACCGTTGAGATTGGCACCCAATCAAGGCTTCGGGTAGTGATTAGGTAAAGGGGGCATTAAGAAGTTAGTTTGTTAGAAATGGCGAATAAAATAACTAGATTCTATTTTAATCATGCTGGCTTTCTGATTGTATTTCTTTTGCTGTACCTGGAATTCTCTAGTATTCTGCTCTTGGTAAAAAGGTCAGTCCTTGGCAAACTCCATTCGCAGTGTCTGCCTAATGATATATGAAAAAATGAACTTGTTAGCTTATGCCTTTTTTTCTCTTCAGAACTCAATCCAAATGAGGACAAATCATTGCCTATTGATCCACTTCCAAAGGGTTTGCCAGGAAAAGACAATTTCCCAAGACCTGGCACTGATAAAGAGTAAGTGTTATGCATTTTTTTTTGTTTTTTTTTTTTGTTAGCAAAATGTCTTGGGTTTTCTCAATTGCCTTGTTCATGTGATTTAGCATTTGTTTTATTATAAGGAAATTGAAATTCTCTCTGATGGCTTTTTGGTAAAAACAACTGTTTGTTTTTTATGTTTGTTGGGTTAGAAATTTAAAACTACCATTGTCACCTTGTCTCACCGAATATAGATCAGCATGTAACAAATGGTTCTCCTTACCGTTTTAATTTGATTTAATCTTGAACATTTTGTATTACTGACTGCTTTAGACATTAACTGATTCTGTAGTTCATTGGCCTTAATATTATTCCTGTTACTTGTATCAATTTTTTGTCATGTTGTGTATTTTTTGGTTGGGTGCCATTTTGTTATTGCCCTCTGCAGCTGTTTAATGTCTATAAAGGTGAAGTGGAAGATGATTAAGTATTTACTTATGTGCAGGTTTTTAACCATAGGCTAATTTCTCCGACAGAATCAAGTGGCTCGCTCTAGAGTTACTCCTCAAGGAATGTGTAAAAGTCAGGCTTTTATTTCATGCTGGGGGTGTTAGTTTCTGAGAACTTATACATTGAATCTGTCAATTTTGCACAAATTTATGTGACCCAAAATAAAATAGAATTTATTATATTGGAATATATACATGCACTGTAATGTTATCTATGATATGATCATGTTTCACTCAGGTTTAACATGATACAATAATTTATACAGCCTGCCTCAGATATGTTTCCTTGTTTCCATGATCTTCCATATAGTTTTTCTTCAAAAAACTTTTGTGTTGAGTTTAGAACAATTTGCTCAACAAAACTTGCATTAATATGATCAGTAAGCTTATATGATAAGTTGATTGACCGATCATTGAACCTGTAGCAGTAATTGTTTCATTTTTTAGTAGCTTTTGAAGACTTAACCATATAGTATCCTTGACCAATCGTTCTTAGGATCTGTAGTCTCTAATATTCCCTTTGAAGAAGTTGATAACTGGTGTTGACAGCTTATATTTCAAATACCTCTGTTCTCTTAATTGGATACCTTTCTGAGCTATGTGATTTCATTTGGTCTCTGCATAGAAACCCTTCATGATGTGGATATTTGATCCTGTGTTATGTAAGAAATGGTTGCCTCTAGCATTTCCCACATAACCCATCTCTGATAATGAAGATGCTGTGCCTAAGGCAACCCCACATGACTATAACACGTACAAGGTTACTTATTGTCAGGCAAATGCACTAGAATCTCTTATTTCCTAAGCAAAAACCTGATTTGGAGTCCCAAAGAAGAGCAATTTCAGCTCTTTTACTAGGGGAAATCATTCATACAATTGCATTTCACCATATGATTTGGATTTGATTTTTCCAATTTCCTTCCAACTGCCTTTGATGTGGCATTTGTTCATTGAGGTGTCAAAGGCAGGATAGATGAGGTGATATTTTTTGTCTGCGCACGGACTGATAACAATATCCCCATGTCTTTTCAACTAGAGTACTATTCTGCAACTTAGGGCAATAAAACCGTCTTTCTGCATGATAAGACATTACATTCGTAAGTTGACTGTGTTAGCTGTGTCTATAGAAAGTAGATTTGTGCTGTAAATCCTGATATCATGGTAATTACAAATTCCAGTGGATCCTCTTTAGTGTGATTTATCCTCGCCTGGCTGACCAACACTAGTGTCTATTAAACAGAAATACTCCAGTTCGGTCCAGCTTCAATTACAACAGGTCATGACATTAATGCCACTGTTGCACCGGATTGCAGTACTTAGTAGCACTGATAGCCCATCAAACTGTGGACAAATCTCACCAAATGGACTATCGGTTTTATATGTCGTACTCACAATAGGCCTAGTGCTTCCTGATAGAATCTGACAGCTGACTTAGAATCAGTTATTATGGTTAGAGTTCAGGGTACTGGTTGAACTAATAACAATCTGGTAATCCATACAAATGTCAGTCATTTGCTCTATTTAGGGCCTTTAATTGCAGTGATATTTGTCTGCTGTAATACAGATTGCACTTGACTAAAGTAACAAACAGTGATGCTCAGACTACTGCTAAAGCACTGTTTTTGAACTGTCGCTGAAGATATCACAATAAAGCATGTACTAATGAAGTACATTGAGATTCCCCTGGTTGCTCATTCTTCCTGTTTGTAGTGCATTACCGCTTCTATGATTTATTTATCGGCTTGATTGTTTTGGCCAGTAACACATATACGTTATTATAAACCAGCAATAAACAATACATTTAAAGATAGATGGGTAGTACATACTTAATTTAGCCAAAAGTCTTGAACTATTGCACTACAAGATTTATCTATATTTGTTAAAGACTATATTTTGTTTTTTGTTTCACAGTAGCAACCCAGAAGGTGAAGGTTTTTGTCAACTGTATCGAGGAGCAACATGCTCCAAGTTTTTGGGAAATAAAAGCATATTTGTCACCTCAAGAACGATGCAAAACAGAATTGAGGAACGCTTTGTTGGTAAGTGTGTTTGTGTTATATTCTGTTTGTGAATATCTTTCAGTTCTGTCCAGTTATCATTGCAGTTCTGTTACACATAACATAGTCTCGCCTAATGAACATCATAGCCAGAGACTGTAAGAATGAATGACAAGTAATAATCACAAGAGAGGCGACATATTCATGGCTTTCTGTTAATTCGAGGATATTACTTGCTCAGCTTCTTGGGAATTGAAAACTATTAATTCCAACAGATCCTACAATATTAGTAGGAAATATCAGAGGTGATTAGGTGTGCATCTTAGTGTTAGCCTGCTATCAGGGAGATGTATTGAAAATGCAGCGATTACATCCCACCCTTGAGGCTCTGACATAAATACCTTCAGACAAGCCGATCAGTATTCCATCAAATTTGCAAATTAGATTTATTATTTTGGGATCTTGTGCTGTGAGTTTGTTGGTAATATTTCACAACAGTTGCTGATGAGATGTTAGGTAGAGTAAATGGATTACACAGGGCTAATTTTCTGATTATTACAAATTCAATATTTGGGGAGACAACATAAGAAGCCTCCCGAGATAATAACACAGGAAACATCTGTCCCCTTATTTCAAACACGATGTCAGGACTGTGTAAAAGCTTCAGCCCGAGCCATTATTCACTTGAGCTCTCTAATGTTATGTTCATGTGTTGGCCAATGAATAAAACACAAATACATGTAATGATGTAATCCACAATTATGTCAAATAACTTACCAATACATAACTGAACGTCAAATTAGCAGCATAGTTTAACATATTGACCCTGTGAAAATGTTCAGGATTTTTGGAAAGCAATTAATGTGTTTCCTTCAGTAACATTCTTTATACTGTAATTGCTCAGACCAGATTCTTCTATAGGCTTTTAATATGGAAAAACCAAATGGACTGTAATAAGTCACAATCCACCTACAACTGAAACTATAATCTTTATATTTTATTCTTGTTTCAGCTGCTTTTACCATAATGGCATCCCGGAGTCAGCTTTCAAGGAGTTGCCATGAATATGCCATCCCATCTCTTTGTTTCCATGCTTTTCCTTTATGTGATGAATCTCATGGTGTCCAACGTCCTGCTAAACTTTGTAAGGAAGAATGTGAATTCATTGAAAACCATCTTTGTCAGGAAGAATACATTAAAGCTAGGCAATATCCACTGATCGGTGAGTTTAATACTTAATTTCATATGTGATGGCACATTCGACAGAAAAATGTTTATTTTGGAAATTGTTTTCACTGTTTCTTTGTATAACGTTGTACAGTTTTGTGATTTTCTGTTTTCCATTTCTTTTCCTTGATTACATTACACATGTAAACACTGTAAATAATCAAACATGTGTACAGTGTACCAGTTGAAGCATTGGTTAATTTGAATAGGACGCCTCGAAGACTGCTCTCATATGAGTTAAATAACCATAAATGTGAAGCAACATGAACAGTTGAAATAGAACTTGATAATGTTTTTCTTCATTTACAGTGAACCAATATGTTCTTCCAAACTGTGCTGAATTACCTGAACCAGAGAGCCCTGCTGCACAGAACTGTATACGCTTAGGTATTCCAGGTGTCAAGACATCTTCCTATTCCAATTCTGGTGACATTTCACCTGTGTACAACACCGGACAAAATACAGGTAACATAATAGAAAATCTTCTCTTATGGTTGTAACATATTTTGGTGATCGTATAACTTGCAAGAAAAAGCTGTAACCTGGTAATGTTCAAAATATTTCAATAGAAATACAGGCTGATTTTACAGAAACTTTGAAATGTTTCATAAGATTTATTTTTGACTGTGTTTTAGTCTTTCATAGTATGTATCTTATGGCAGATCATCTTTAAGGTGTGTTTTTAGCATTGTGGTACTGTGGTGCATTGGAGGAACACTTATTGTTCAACAGAACAGTGTGTCATATTTCATCATGAGATTTCATGTATCCATCAGTGTTGTATACAATAAAATAGATTTATGCAGGACACAAATCAATCCATAAATGAATTTCGACTGGGTGATTAATTTTACTGATGTTTATTGATACAGGTGTGAAACATGTAAAAGACTGCTACAATGGTACTGGGGAGCTGTACAATGGGACTGTGAGCATATCCAAGTCAGGCCATGCCTGTCAGGCCTGGTCCAAAAACTTACATGACCAACTGAAACAAAACCCAGCCTACAAAAGTCTGTTAGGTAAGTTAGCTTACTTGAATTAAAACAAACTTATAAACCTAACAATGTTCAACTGCAATAGAAACTCTTCAATCGTTCACTGCTACATAGCTATGACTAGTATTGTATATTCACATACTGTATGATAATTGTTTTTTCTTGGTACCTTAGGTCACAATTACTGCAGGAATCCAGGAAATGTGGACAGTGGGCCCTGGTGTTTTACTACACACAAAAGTGTCAAAAAAGAATTATGCGATATTCCCATCTGTGGTATGTATTATTTTTGTTTCCTTTTTACACCTGTCATATGGCGAAATACTCGCAACCTCAAATATGTACATGTGTCTGTGATATGAACAGGTATGTGGTGGAATTCTACACCAATAGAAATATACCAGAAGATAGATAGATCTATCCATATTGATAAAAATCTTCAGATTGTGTGACTTGGTCATGATACAGACTACTGTTCAACACACGGATAACTCTGTAAGCCGATGTTACTTCACCAGCCAACAGATGTCAAGCCATGATAAATAGTTTTTGTTAAGCAACCACATCTAACAGTCAGCTCAGTTAAGAGTAATATCAAGGTTCTGGTCAATCAATTCTTGATGTTAAAAAAAAAATCAGTTTAAAAAGAGGACCAAATTGGTTTTATTCTATAACCCCATCCAAACAAACTAATCAAGTAGAGAAACCAAATTAGTGTTATATCTAAAATTATTAGTGATATATTATGACCGGACTACAATCTGTGCATCTATCCTATACAGCATTTTGATCAGGACCAGTTTCCAAAAATAACACTAGAGCTTGTTAATGCTGACCAGAATCCTATAACATGGGGAACATGTTGAAGAAGTTATTAAGGCTCTCCTGGGACTAAGCTGGTGATCATCCATAGTGCTAGCATGAGATCAGACAGGGATTAGTACCCAGAGATTAGTCTGGCACTTTGCCCTCAGACAAATCCTTCAAAATTAGACCATCTAAAGTCTGTCTGACCCTTAACCATCTGCCTGTGAACTTATTACTTACTGGCAAACTCAAATTATTGTCCAAGTCTAATAGGATTGGTTTAAATTATCTAATGGGAATTCTCACAAAAAACCCTGACATGATTGTTATGTGAGCCAATGTCCTTAGTTTGAACTTATTGGCAATTCATTTTTGAAATCAATCATTAGCCCTGTTGTATCTTGCTAATTTTGAGGGAATATAAATACAATGACTATGTATTCAGACAAGGTTAATTGCACAATTCCGTGAACTACTCATATATGCATGCTCATGTCTTATATCTTTTTTTCCTCTACACAGTTTTACCTTGTATTTAATCAAACAGATGTACATTGTATAGATGCAAGTGTATACACATAATATTTTAGAAAATGAAGATAAAACCAATGTTATTTTACCTTGATTTAATCACCAAAAAAAGAGTTGATGATTATTTTAATTTCAATATTATCAAATATCTGTTATTTTATATTGCAGAAGAACCTACCCCAACTGGAAGTAGTGACATGAACAAATTAGTGTACATCCTAGTGCCTGGGATTACAGTGCCTCTGGTCTATGTGATTCTAATAGCTGCATTGTGTTGCTTTTGTCGAAGGAAGAAAAACAAGAAAGCTCAGAGCCTTGCACATAATCCTGACCAGCAAATGGAACTGAGTCCTCTAACAGGGAAAGCAGGTCCGAGGATCAAGGAAATCCCTTTGCAACAAATCCGATTTTCCCAGGAAATGGGAGAAGGGACTTATGGAAAAGTCTACAAAGGAGAGGCCCTGGGACTTCAGCCAGGCAACATTCCTACAAGAGTTACCATTAAAACCCTGAAGGAAACCTCATCTCCAAAGGTTCAGAATGATTTCCGTAGAGAGGTGGACACAATGACGGAACTTCGACATCCAAATGTCATCTGCTTGTTAGGTGTGTGCATGAAGCAGCAACCAATGTGTATGTTGTTTGAACAGGCAACTCATGGTGATCTTCATGAGTTTTTAATCCGGTTTTCCCCTCATTCAGATGTTTCAGCTAGTGATGATGAAGGAAACCAGCGAGTATTGGAATACACAGAAATGCTTCATATCAGTACTAATATAGCAGCTGGAATGGAGTACTTGGCAAGCCAGCGATATGTGCACAAAGACTTAGCTGCAAGAAACATTGTTGTGGGAGAAAATCTCAGTATAAAAATCTCAGACTTTGGAATTTCCAAAGATTTATACTCTTCAGATTATTATCGTGCTCAGAATAAATCTCTGATTCCTGTGCGCTGGATGTCTCCTGAAGCTATTCTCTATGCTAAATTCTCTTCAGAGAGTGATGTGTGGTCATTTGGTGTGGTATTATGGGAGATATTTAGTTTTGGTGTTCAGCCCTATTTTGGTTATTCTAATCAGGAGGTTATTGAAATGGTGAAGAACAGGCAGATTTTGCCTTGCCCTGAAGACTGCCCTGGGAGGGTATATGCATTAATGGTAGACTGTTGGCATGAGATCACAACACGGCGGCCAGCATTCACAGAGGCCCACAATAAACTACGGTCATGGCGCAGTGAAGCCATGGTACCTAACCCCCACTGGAGCACATGCCTGTCACAGAGCCATTCAGGGCATTCTAGTAGTACACAACATAGTACTCATAGTCAACCCAGCCGACACAGTTGTTCTGGTCCCAGCACAGGAAACAATACAGCAACAACAGGTTTGACAGCAGTCAGTGCCAATTCAGATCAAACTCATTTTCAACAGAGGCCAACACCTCCTGTTCCTGCCCAATACATGCAACCAGTACCCATGCAAACATTTGGACATCCAATGCCAATGGCACCTATGCCAGCATACTCTTGTAACTATAGACCTGCAGGTCACTTTACTGTTAATCCCTACTTGCAAGCTAAAGTTTCCCCTCCAGGGTCTATAGCTAGCAACAGATCTGGAAGCTCGACTTCCCACAGTTCAGGAGGAAATTATAGTCGACCAGGTCCACCAGTTAACCAGAATCACGTAGCATTACCACCTTTACCACCTACAAACAATGTGTACAACAACAACATCAATAACCTTGGCACGCCAGCAAGTTGCGCCATGGCTGTAAATCAATCTGACTCTGGGAAATTCAGTAATATGTTAATGCAAAATGCCTCATACATTCCTGAAGCCAGGACTTCTGAAATGTAACTGAGCTATATGATAAAGACAATTTTGTCCCCTGTGACAAAAATTACAATAATGAGGTTATGGCTTCTATGTAAGTGCTTAAAGCAATCTACGTGATCTGTGAATACTGGAATAACTGGCCGGTCCAAACTATTTATCCATTATACGAGTTCTTTATTTTAGTAGCTATCTGCATTAAATGTGGTATTCTGCTGGATAGCTTTGAATCTCATTATAAGGTGTGGATCTAAGGACAGAAATTATAATGGGTATACTTGTAGCAAAGTCTGCAGTAGTGCCATCAGCGAATCGTAACCCAAAGATGACCATATCAAGATGTGTGTGCTCCTTACTACAAAACCATGTAGTGTGTTGACTGACTAAAGGTGGCACAATACCCAAGGGATGAAAGACAACATATATACTAGCTCCAGGACATTCTTCAATAAATGCACAACTTCTTAAAATATGTTGACAATAGCCAAATATTGGTTTATGATTGGTTAGGTAATATCTGGTCATTTCTCATGCTTACGCAATTATTTCTTAAACCTTATTTAATCCAAACAATTTACATGTTTATTTATATTGTTAAGTGTCCTGTACTTCTTTTTTAAGACTTCGTTTCAGTTGAGTAAATCTCAGGCTGATTCATTGTTTACTTTAATGTATTTTGCTTTCAGGACTCGAATGCTATTTTTAGGCTAATCTACGCAAATAGTCGTCTTTAGTGAAGTTTAGAGGTAGATCTGCATAATATTTTATGATTACTGTGCAATATTTGGCTTTAGGATATTTTAAACGGAGGCAAATTTGATGTGGAGTCTTCGAATTCCATAAAATACAGATCCAGTCGGTAATTCGTGCCACTCCTGGGTATTTTTAGTTACGTGTTTGTGATTTTCGTAGTGCTTTGGCTTACAGGGTATGTTATAGTTTCAAATATTATAAATTGTAGTAGCATTATTACTTACGCTTTAGGATCAGCGGTGCTTTTGCTCTAAGATAAAAGGCCACAGTCATTTGGCTCTGCTGATGTGATATGGCTTCCTAAAATCCAGTATAAATTTATATTATGGAAGAGTCCCTTTATCCAAATGTGAAGAACAGTATCAAGTCGGGAGATTTCAGGAATTATTCAATTGTAAATTATGTACATAGCCTGAAAATCCCAGGCCTGTTATTTTGTTCTTTCCCACCTTCCATAAAGTTATGCATTTGTTGCCTGTTGTTGTATTGGCTGATATTTTTTGATACAGTACTTTTTGCAATGTAAACTGTGTATGAGATTATTATACCTTTAACCAAACTGTCAGAGTTGTATTTGCTCTTCAAAATGCTATTTTGGAAGGAATGCAAATAAAATGCAACAGTTGTAAATATAACATCTTGTGTTGACTTGAATTTTTAGTTGCCCTCTCACACAGGGTTGTATGACCCAAAACTTAGCCTGCTGTACCAAGTACAGGAGTAAACCAATAGCATTTAACGAGAGGAAGTACGATTACGCCATACATCACTGCAGTTTATCCATTTGGCAAACTCATGAACCGGAAGCAAGTGGTTTTCAATAATAATAGACAAAAGCGACGTATGTTTCTGAGGCTCGGGTTAAAAAATATTTTATCAGCCTACAGAATTTGTTTCACTTAGTGATTGTTCTCGTAAAAATCTTGATCTCGACATTTTGCAGTGCCTGGTAAGAATAACTTTTTCGCCAGAGCATCATTTAAGGAATGAATTATGGTTTAACATAGGATAATGTGATAAAGTCTATATAGTTGTCCATTTATTTGTGAAAGATGGGCAACAAATAAAGAACAACTCCTATCAACAATACATTATCCATTATAACATGTTAAACCATAGTTTATATCCATTCTTAAAAAATATCATTACTTTAAAAAAACTAATTCAACAGACTAAATGACTTATGTCATCAATTTATAACGTCGCCATATTTGGGGCCCCATGGTGCAAAGTCTAAATTGGGTTTCTGCATGTTAACTTGAGGAATTCATATCAAACTATCCGGTGTCGCTTAGGATTAGTCATATGTCTGGCTACAGGTGGCGCCACCTGCTGGCAAAGTCTTAATTTTGTTGCTGTATGTTAATTTAAAAACTTCTTATGGAATTCGAATCAAACTTAGTATGAGTGTTCCATGAGACGAGACATCACTTGGGATTGATTTGGCATGCGTTGACATGTAGGTGGCGCCACCTGGTGGCAAAGTCTAAATTTGGTTTCTGTATGTTTACTTAAAAACTTGTGGTGGAAATGGAATCAAAGTTTAAATGATTGTTCCATGTGACAAACCGTCACTTGCGATTTGTTTTGACATATATTGGACTACTGGTGGCAAAGTCTGAATTTTGGTTTCGTATGTTAATTTCAAAACTTCTTGTGGAATTCGAATCAAACTTAGTTGGTATGAGTGTTCTATTTGACAAGACAGGAGATAAAATGCTGTGTAGGATTTTGTTTGTGTATTTGTTTCTGCGGGTGTATATTGCGACTCACTTGATCTCTTGTTAAAATATTCCTGGGGTTTGTTATCTAAAGGTCCTGGGTTCGAATCCCCGTGGAGGCAGGACAATTATTTGCTCTTCATTTATTCAAATCATAACTTAGCCAACGGTACAGCCTATTTTGACAATCCATATTAGAATTCTAAAATGCTTGTTCAGATAAATTTTCAAAAACATCTCCATGAAACGTGAAAAAAAAAAAATGAGACGGTAGTAAGAAAAGCGTTAGGATTTATAGTATTGTTATTTTTTGTATAAAAAAAACGCAAAAAAAACGTCACTATCGCTTGTGTATTGCGACCCAGTAATCAATAGCTGTTCTATGGGATTATCCGAGGTACAGTTGTGAGACAGTGGAAACACCATTTTCCCAAAGTAGGAGTTTGGGAAGAGCTTCCTGTTGCCCACGAAACCTGTTTGTGTTGTTTTGTGAGATGTTGTCTGTGTGTCTTGGCTGGGTTTTTGCGCAGTGATTACTGTAGGCTACTCTTTACACCGCTATATGAGTGAAATAACATCGTTAAATCCAATAAAAAAAAACCCAATTAAATTGTCCATCAAAATCGAACAAATGTGAAATAACCAATGTTCTTGATGCAGGACAGGGCTAGGACACCTAAGTCTTCACTCGGAAATCCTCAAATGTACTGTGAGATTCACCTAGCAGATATCTCCGAGATATTGATGTGGTTTTTGTTATAGAACCAGATAATCATACTCAGTCTTTTGTAATGGTTCCATAATCTGGCTTCAGAACATCTTGAACTCTAACCGTGAATTTGCTTTTTCACTATTTGTTATAAAGTGTGGATGTTGTACATCAGACAGTAAATAAAGCGTCTTGCCCTTAAAGAAAATCCTATGGGATTTGCTATCTTATAGGATAATTATAAAATCTTAAAGGACTTTGGCAATCCTTTATAAATATCCTATAGTAAGGGTGTGAACAAAATGGGATATTTGTATACATACTCTTAGTATCACAATCCGATTTACTGAGAGAACACCATGAACACAAGTATGCTATCCAGTATTTATGTTAGACAACAGAAAGAAGTCCCAGTAAGACCTACCTAACTACTATCTTATCCGTTTTTAGGACTTAACCAGCAATGCTAACAATCTTTTAAAATGCAACACAAGGCTTCAGAGATCTGCCATACGGTCCAGGACATGCCTGTGAGATCTCCATTGATCATACAGCTTCTCATCATGGTCAATATTTCTGTAAAAGTTACTGCTGCACTACAAGTACTCGACACGCCGTCTTATGGCGAACACTCATGGCAAGTTATTGTGAAGTCCCTTAAGAACATGTTACAAACAAAATTTACATTTCAGTTGTATCAGTAATCTTGGTCTTTTAGCCACCGACCGTCCCTGGTATTACATACACTTTCTACTATGAAATGCAGGACGTCATTTTGCAGTAGGAATGAAACCCCCAAAACAGCATTGGACAGAATGAAACAAACACGCGCCAACACATACACACACACAACGCACATGCGACAAATAAATCGGGCTCGCCGATAGCTGCTGTACAAAATATATTTTAAGTCATTATGCCTTTCGATCCCCATTTGTCAGCCAGGTAATACATACTGCAGACCAAGGTGTCGGTAGGGACCAAGGCACTTTTGGGATTATGTTTCTACTATTATTATTAGGGGAGGTGGGGGGGGGGGGGGGGGGGGGGGGGGG
>JARFOD010025522.1:0-10807 GCA_031763545.1 Mopalia muscosa
TTCCATGCTTTTATCAACCAAACCAAAATTAAGAACAAATGTAAAAGTAAAAATCAAAATTGCCAATAGTGAACTACAGAATGTCCATTCTGACAAAATCTTAGGTCTGGTAATAGATGAAACCCTTAACTGGCAAGAACATATTGAAATGATCTGTAAAAAGATCTCTATAAAACTTGGTGTTCTTTACAGAAAAAGACATCTGCTCCGAAAAGAAACCAAGGTCATGTATTATAATTCATATATTCTTCCCCATATAGACTACTGTATTACAATCTGGGGAAATGCTAATAAAACACAAATTGATAGAATTTTCAAACTCCAAAAACGTGCAGCTAGACTGATATTAAATGCTCACTATCTGACCCCAACAAATATACTCCTTAAAAAACTCAACTGGATTTCTGTTCATGACAGAATTTCTTATCAAAAAGCTGTTTTCATGTTCAAAATTATTAACAATCAATGCCCTGAATACCTGAGTAACCTTTTTCAACATATGAGGGACTTCACCACACGTTCCTTCAGATCAGTCATCAGTAATAAATTATATGTTCCTAAACCCAAAACATGTTATATGTCACAAAGTCTTGTGTACACTGGATCTTAACTGTTTAACAGTCTTAGTCAAGAATTACAGAATGCTTCTTCACTCCCAAGTTTCAAATCAAAACTGATAAAATTTCCCAGAGTGACTAAATGTTGTTAATTGAAGAGCTGTGTGTGTTTGTAAATAGATGTATATAAATTGTGTAATATATAAAATGTGGCAATTTGCTTAAGTTAAATACCTTCAAATGCATGTTTAAGTTAGTAGTTATCTTTATATTTCAGAAAGTTTGTTTAAAAGTAATTATTTGTTTATTTTAGGTATCTGTTGACTGTTGTACAGCTAGTTCTGTGTTTAAGTTAATCCATGTCTGCTAATTCTCATGTATGTTGTTCCTTTGAGGGCCTCAGGGAAGAACAGTTTTATCCAAAACTGGCTGAGTTCTTATACCCAAAGATATATATATATAATATGGTGGAAAACCTTGTAAAAACCACCCCTGCAATTTTCGGAGCCACAACATGTGACTCACTCATATACCTGATGGTCGACAAGCGGACTCGATCCTGTGAACGGTAGATCGAAGCAGGTTTAGTTTCAGAAGCGCACTCACTACCCCTGAGACACGGTCATGGGCCCATAAACCCACCCATGACAATTGGGACCTGAACGTTACAATTTCCTTCATGTCAAATATTATTTTAACCTTTCTCAGCAATCTCTCAATATGAATCACATGATAAAATGTAAACAAATTTATCTGTCGTTGTTATAAGGACTATTGCATAGATGTTCTACCTGTTCACATTTAGTATTTAAAAAAAAAACAAACAATTAAAATGAAACTTGATGAAATGTGTACATGTATTATAATTAAATTGCTATCTTTTTATGAAGGCACCAGTTTTTGCCTTCCCTTTCACAAAATGTCACCCCTTTAAAAGCTTAATTGGCAGAAAATGAACTACATATCGGTACTATCAAGGAATAATTTGTTGTGTCTTATAGAAAGTGAACATTAACAGTATTTTTGTAATTTGGGGATATCAGTTACGCACCGAATCTGAAGGTTGTGGGTATGATTCCCAGACAGGCTTGAACCTGCAAAATTTCTTTTTTTAAATTGTAATGTCATAACTTGAAAAAGTATTTTGTTGAAATCACTGCAATTCATCTACACGATGTTTAAAAAAGACAATTTTCAAAACCCACACAGCAGGATTTAACATGTGCGAAACATATTAGATGTATAAGAAATCCAATACAGATATGGCTGCAGATCTGGAGAGACAGAGAAATACAATATAACTTACTTCTGGCCTTGTGTGGTTTCTTTGACGTAGGATGCCATCTTATTTCTGTGAGGTCATTGTTAAGAGAAAATAGGCGGTGATACTGACGACTGTTTGACCTCACTTTGACCAAATCACTCCCGTTTTGCATATATGTAAGACAGTCTTGTGCTACAATAGAAAAAAGGAAAGATGATAAATATAAAGCTTGCCTTATTCACATGAAGGTGAAATAAGATAAAGTACTGCCAGGTTCACTACAGATTAAATCATCAATAATACAATTGTCCTAAGGAAGAGAGACTGGACTTGATTGTTCTTAATGATGCATTGGCAACACAAGCTACAGGTACATGTACTTATATTGCAATTTCAAAGTGGAGTGAAATGAATGACTCTGGTAAAAGATTAGCATGGATTCATGGTGACTTAATATTTTGGTTTACATGTATTTTGAAACTATTGTAAGATCGATGCTTTACCATGGTTTGAAATAACCAAGATATTGGCTCATCATACATTTATGTGCATGTATTTTGTTGTAGTCAGAAGATAGTTAGAGGGAGCTTTCTGTTGCACAGGTGCTCTCAGAGACAAAAAAGGGGGTGGGGTGGGGTGGGGACAGGGGGAAGCTTGATCTGTATTTGGTTTCTTGTGTCCTGTGATTATCCTGTAATTATCCCTTCTTGTCTGTATGCTGCCAGTGGTATCAAGGGTAGTTCTCTTCGCTCACTAGGCTGGCACGCCATTATGTCAGTGAAATGTGGTGTTCAACCACAATCAAGAGTAATTTATAGAAGTCATAACTTTACTTGATTTTCTCAAAGTAATCAGTGGGAATCATATTAATTATAATTTGAATGCTTTATGATTGTCACATCATTGATTTTGTTTATTGTAAAAATTACCTATAGTTTCTATATAAAATGCCAGCCAAATCGATCAGAAAACAAGAAAGGCTTCCCTAATAACCTTTGGTACATGTAGTCCAGAAGACATCATTCAAGTGTAGTCGTTCTTTTGACCTTTGTAAATAGTATTTTTGTGGCAGCAAGGCAGGGACATATGAACTAAAATTAATATAGAAGAATTTCAAAGCATAACATCGGCCTATTGGAGACAACAGCTTTAGTACCAGTATTCTTGTTTCTGACACCATTGGCTATGGGTTACATTTTATTTAATATCATAATAGACTTGTACCAGAATGTTTTCCTTGTCTTTTCTACTAATCTTCTAAACTAGTATTTGATAGGCAATACATGGAGATAGACAACTATACATAGAATAGCCATTTTGTTACCATGGACACCACTATGGCTATTTAGAGTCCTGAAACTAATGGGATAGTGTCGGTGCTGATATATCGGAGCATGGAAACCAAGATGGTCCTATTAGTTGACTACATTTACATATTTTATCTAACATACTGGTGGGTTGACAGAAAAGGCATCTTATCATGAAAGTCATAAACAGGAAGTGACATTTGGATGTGAAGATTATATGAGTTGCATATGTCTTTCTTGACATTGTACATGTAGATAATAAGTTATACCTAATTCTCTTCGTTACAAAAGCAGCCATGTAGGTCATCAATAGTTTTGTAAATGTTTGTCAATATACTGGCTATGTAATATCATCTCTATAGCCAATAGCTTATCTGACAGTTGACATGACAAATTTCCTGTCAAAAATTGGGCCACTTTGTTGGACAAACATTGTGTAAAATGAATCAATACTATGGATAAACAGATCAGTGCCTGGAAATGGGTCCATCAGTCATAACTGAGTTCAGGCAAAGATAAACATTGATACTTGTACATTTTTGCAATGGGAAGACAACTTGTTTAACAAACACAAAAAAAGTTCAGATAAGTACTTATATAAGGCTTTCAGGAGTATAGCTTAAAAAAGGTAGATGTTTGTTAATCTGGTTACACTTCATGTACTACAATGTACCTGAAAAGCTTATTGAACAATTTTGTATTAAGTAGAAAAGAACAGTTGACTGAGCAACTTGTTAGCAGAGTGAAATCTGGTTAAATTTAGCACTATTGGCATCATACAAATTATAATCCCACCATATATGTCACATACATCAAGATCTTTATTAAAAGATACTTTTTAAAATAGCTTGGAAGTTTTTCCAACATAGGGGGCCTACTGTCATAAAAATATATTTTATCGCTTTCAGTTTTGGGAACTGTGTCACTCTCCTTGAGGGGTAGTGAAGGTCCGCTTTATAACTCTTCTATAAGAATGTTGTGAACAAACAAGAAAAGTTGTTTATAGCCTACCTGTACATGTACATGTACAAGAGGAACAAACTGAAAAACCAGTATACTGGTTGAGATTTTACAATTTTTTCACTTATATATTTGATGAGAGATTTTTCCATCTTATTTTGTCTTAGTTAAATTATGTGAAAAACTGTGCAGAAACTTTTAAAAAACCACCCTGAGATAGATGGGGACACTTTATGATTGATTGCTTGATTAACTAATATTTTATGGCACATTCAGCAGTATTTTAGTTATGTTGTGGTGTGATTGTTTGTTTGTTTCGGGTAAAATACTTTACTTAAAGTTATTAATATCACCTGAGATTACAATATACAGGGATACGTTACAGCAAGCTTTAACCTTAAAATGCCAATAAAATCACAAACTCTCTCGCAGGGAAGGGGAACTGGCAAGATGCTTTACTGGTATGAAAGCGAAGAAGACAGTATGTTGAACGAAAATTACTTGATTTCACTCTTAATATTTCCATTTTACAACTGCTATCAGACATAAAAAGACTGAAATACATATAAACAACTATCTCAACTAACGCTGAGAAAGTGTATTAGGTTAAAAATAATCGCCTAAGAGAGGGCGATTAGGACTCTTTCTGTTTCTCAAACCACTAAGACAGTTTTTCATTCACCCCCTTGTCCACCATCCAGGTCACACATTACTGCTCGTAATCAGTCCTTATTCAGATAAATTAATATTTCAACATTTTTTTTACACTGCAAAAACCAAGCAAATAGTATATCTTAATATCGGTGTATTTGGTTTATTTTTGACGAAGTCATTGGGGGCGTGAATGGATTCAAATATACTTGTTTTTCTGCCCAACTGGCATTGAATATCAATAGAGGAGAAGTCAATGCTCGTTCTTATAGTTATATTCACATTCTGTTTATATCAAATATTTAAAGGTGTTGTGGATCTTAAAAACAACCTATAACAATTGTGAAAGAGGGAGACTGTCATGAGCTATCTATGATCATCTATGATATATATTGACAATTCACCAGTGTTCTGAACTGTTGGCGGAAACCGATGAATGAAAACAATACCGAGTACCTGATTTTATGTGGATTTTAAAGCTTTCAAGATATATGTCAGTATTTTATTTTTTCAGAGTCGGCATTATAGATATCAACTACTTTTGGAAATCAAAGGTGAGGTCACCTGTGAACAGACGGAGGCTTTAACATTATGGCAATAGAGATTACACAAATGCAACTATTTTCATGCTCATATTTTGAGACAAACTTTTGTATCGCAAAAATTTTACCCAATCAAACCACCCTTTGGCATTGCACAGATACATACATGTTTGGTCAGTAGAAACTAGTGCAGAGTTTTAATGACCTGAAGATACATTATCAGATCTACAAGATGTACAGCAGAAATACAATCTAACTTGCTGGTATTATAGAATAATGGCCAACGAATGGGCTTATTTTGTGCAAGAGTGTACAGACCTCTTTGTTTTGTTGGTATTTTGGCGCTAATGGGCATTCAACATTGTATAAACTTGAACAATGCAAGGCCACTGAAGAATCCGCTTTTTATACTACGCCCTCTAGCCGTAACAGTGTAGTTACCAAGTGATGCTATAAATTTCTGCAGCAATGATGCAATTCTCTGAGGCTTTTAAAAGTGATGAAGTTTTGAGCTACATGTCATGACTACATAAATATGTTTTCTGCCTTTGCTGATAGTGTTGCACTGTTTAATTTAAAAATTCTCTTCAATGTATGTCACTGTTTATACTAAATTACTGTCTTCAAACTCTGACGTTTACATGGCAGGTATTATAATTAGTTAATTTCAATGACACCTGACCTATGATGGACAAAAGGAAAACAAGGGAGGGAAGTCAGTATTTAGATTTAGCCGCTATTATAATAGTTTGGTTATTTTAGATGGGTTGGTTGTCATGGATGAGGAATTTTTGCACTATTATATTAAAGTAGGAAACTGTTAAAAATCACAAACTGAACATACATGTATACTTTCCTTATGTTTTATATTTCTGTTAAAAAGGGTAAAAAGGGTACATCATGTTTTATACATGTGATTAACCCCAGTATTCCAAAAAGTGGGGGAGAATATCCTCTGTCAAAAAAAAAAATCTGGACTCCTGTCAAATATAAATGTACATGTCTAACAGAAAAATCCTTTGAAATGTGCTCAAATATATATATATGGAGATACTATCTTGCTATACAAAAGTTTAACAACATTAAAATATCAGCATGAAAAAACCCCCATTTTTGTGTAAATCTGTATTTACCATAATGTTAAACCTGCTGTGTTTGTGACCAGCTGACGTCCCACCTGATATTTAAAGTCTTTGTTCTCCTTAATACTCAATTTGAGAAAAATAAAATACTGACATACATATCTTTCAAATTAAATGAGGAAAACCCTGAAAGGTTTTCTAAAATCACTGATGTTATGGCTAACCCATAGGCCTCAAGAGAAGGGTATTTTTTATAACAATGTACATGCTACAGTATAGAAAATATGTGATAAGTATGTAGTATAAGCTTACAAGATATTTGGCATAGGTTTACATCAAACATTTTTTTAAAGAGAAAGACATATGTACCGGGCTCGATTCTCGGTGAAGGCAAGCAAATTTTTCTCTCTTCATTAATTCAATATACTTGCCAATTTTACATGGTGTACCTTTCTAAGTATGTGATAACTCAAACGACATGTAAGATAAGAATATTAAATGCATAAGCTTGACCACGTGTAATTTGTGTTATTAAATAAAGATCTGTATAAATGTATCAACAAGCTACATTATACTTTTACAGCTAAATTCAACCTAGACAACAATACTGTCTTATTTACATTGTATGTTGAACCAAAGGCTTAATCATCTAGAACACTTCTCAAATTAGCTGGAGGCCAAAGAGTCTAAAAATAGAAATGAAAAGGTAGAAGATTCAAATAGGAGCAGTATTGCTAGTAGACTTGTATTGAATGCTGTATAGGCTCTTCAACATCATATACATGTACATGTAGATCACATTTTTTACAAAAGAAGATTTACATATATAGTAGTTTTGTTTTTATGTTATCATGACACGGTATGAAAAATACTAAATTTAATATAAATTCTTTTTTATCACTACAATTATGTACATATTCTTAGAATTTTCATAAAATACTATCAAATTAAATAACTTGAATCATACTTATCATTATATAGTATGTTGTCTTTTTTATGTTTATTTTTTTTATTGCTTATTAAATGTTTTTACAAGAAAATAATATTGCAACTTATAGTGTAATCATTTCTGATAGTCATTCGTCTCATTGTGGACAAGTCAGATGCAAGTATTTTTTTAACATGATCATAACTAGCTGTTCTTGTTTAAATATTAGACATTCATTAAGTTTTCAGTCCCTTGTAGAAAAAAAGGCTACAAATCCCTTAGTACATTTATAAAGTCTTCATAACCCCCTTGTACATAGAAGTCTACATAGACGCCTGTTACATAGACAGTCTGCACATTGTACAATCCCTTTGTACATAGAAAGTCTGCATAGCCTGATTGTACATAGAAAGTCTACACAGCCCCCTTGTACATTCAATGTCTACACAGCCCCCTAATACATAGACAGTCTGCGAAGTATGTGTGTAAAAATAATGCATAACTGTATGTTGTTTCTATAACATGTATAATGTCATGGTCTGTGATTCAATTGGCAGTTGAAATAAACTTTATCCGACAAGGTAGGTATCTAAAATAATGTTATCTTTAACAGCAGCAACAACAAACAAATCTGAAGTCGTGTTATGAACCATGTGCGAATACACATTATTGATTTCAGTATTTATAAATCTGTATTATTGTTGCATACAATACTTCTGAAGGAAGCTGTGTAAATAAAATCCAGGTAGTTACATCAATCTGTAGTGTATTAATACATGTATAGCACAGGTGAAAGAGATAGAATATGACAATAGGTTTTATGTTCATTGGCCTGGTACAGGTGATTTACACCTGGTAATAGGATTAGATGGATAAAGAGAGGTGAGCCATGGAAATAATTAGTGTTTGGTGTGATAAGGAAATGTGACTCACTCACACAGAAATATCAATATACATGTACATACATCTACAGAAGCCGGCACCTTGATCAATGGGATAATATTGTGTGTTTCAGTAAATGATGTGGTATGCAGCAGCTAATAATCAATAAGAGTTAGCAAATCCTAGCCTGGCTGTATAATAAATTACCAAGAAAAATAATCAGACTGAGAAAAGTTTGGGCTAAATTTCCTGCTAATATGCACACATGAGCTGATCAGCACGCAGCACAATGACAGTTTACCCAAATGTTAAATTTACCTTAAATCTCTAACTTTATATATTGGAGATGACAATAATTAAATAACAGTATTATGAGCTACAAACTTCACATAATGTCTTATTTAAGCACAAGACATGTATATCAATGAATAAAGAATGTTGAGGAAAAAGTGTCTACTTGCTAATTGGCGTAATGTAGTTAGTTCAATTGCTCACACCACAGGCACACCCCTGATAATTCCACTCAAAAGCAGTTGGTTATTATACAGTTATACAATTACTGAAATTATCTCATAGTCAACCTTTTCTTAAGGGATGATATACATTAAGAGATGATGTAATACAAGTACTATATGCTTGAAAAACTAACATCATGATTAGACTGCTACTGTAGAGACATTTGATGCTCAACGTGCACAAAGCACAAGATATAAATTTCACAAACGGTGACATCACATGTGTCTATATTTTCACTGATGTAAAGCAAAATAATCAGTTCCTCAAATCTGTGATGTTATAATAAAGCCTTATTTTGGGACATTTTAAACAAGCTTACTGATACTATACTATCACCAACACAAGAATCAATTGAAGCCCAATTGTCTGGGTCCTGTCCACATTATAACTTACTTCTTCCATGAAGTATTTACTACCAAAAGCATTAACAATTTGAATGTTAAGTTTTATAACAAAAGCTCAGCAGCTATTAAAAACTGTAACGGCAATGTTGATTTCTACTGTTGAAAAAACTTGACAATGTCTGTATTGTGTTCCAGTCAGCTGAAATTGCCTCAACACTGACCAATAATCCATGCAGTATATAAGATTGGAGAAAGCTTAATGTAAGAACTGGGTCTGTCAAGTGCCTTGTGCAAGCTAAAGAATAGCGTTTAATACATTTATCTGGGTACTGCTAGTATTTCTAGTCTTTCATAATAATAATGCATGGTCTGTATGAGAGGCACTGATCAAAACCCACCAGTGCATTTTCTCCAACAACAGTACACCGATATTGGATTTATGGCAGACATATCTAGCCAGTTGTTGTAAATTCCATCACTTGGTCTCATTTAGGAGAGAAATCACATATTGGAATTCAATAGTGGCTCACGGCAAACAGGCTGATTTAAAGCTCGGCTGCTCCATCTCATATACAATTCATTACATAAATGCCCGCTTAATAGCTCTACCTTTCCCTCATGAATACCACAGAATATCTGGGCCATATGGATGTTCAAGAAATTACCCTTGAGGTACATATAGATATATTTGTACCAATAGCTTGCATTTCCTTTTCATAGTTTTGGTTATATTGGCTCTATAGGTCACATCATTCTAGTGTTTTGTAAATGGTATTTGCAGGTAATAAGTGTCTTTAGGAATGGCTGCACAGCATATCCTGTTTAGAGACAAACACTGTCACAAAATCTAAAACAATTTGCACACCACCAATGTTTCACCTAAACAATAGCATTGGATGGGACATCAGTTACCCCCTCAGACAAGAGAGTCTTGCATTAAAATGAACATTGGGAGCATGTCCCCTCACATGAAATGCCTTACCAAAGAAGGGACCCTACAAATGACGATTTCATTCTTTTCCAGCATGAATGGATGAATGTTTCTGTATGAAATTCTCTATAACCAGAGAGACTTTATCAGATTCTTAAATGCTTACAGATTCCCAACACTGCAAAACCCTATGAAGCTGTGATACAATCCTTGTGCTGAAAGAGTATGCCAGGCTGGGTCAAAGTTCA
The DNA here is from genome assembly GCA_031763545.1 of Mopalia muscosa. NCBI lineage: Eukaryota > Metazoa > Mollusca > Polyplacophora > Chitonida > Mopaliidae > Mopalia > Mopalia muscosa. The sequence continues at coordinate 10,213 of JARFOD010025522.1, forward strand.
TCTGTTAATGAAGGTTTTTTAGATTGTCTATTCTGTCTGTGAGAAATACCCTCAGCTCATCCAGCAAATTCAGGCTGTGATAAATCTTGTCTTTAATAGGTCACTTTAACTTGTGACAGTCCCTATGTTAAAGAACTTTGTCACAGCTAGGAAACCCTTTGAGTCAGAATGACTATGTCACAGCCACCCCTGCTCACTGAGGGATTGTAGACATGCATGCCCTTTTTTTTTTAGAGGAACTGCCCCATCCTCCTACATGAGGTATATGCCGCTTCAACAGAGGGACTTTATCAAAGCCTGGGATCAATTTATCACAGCTTGAAGTACCCCTGCAAGAGAGGGACTTTTTCACAGTCTAGAATGTTGTCTGAAAAAGGAAGTTTTGTCTCCCTCATTAATGTCCTCTTTACAGAGGGACACATGCTTGGGTATTCTTTTAAATAGTTGCCTTCCTTGCATTTGGGGGTTTGTCACACACTGGAATGCTCTTTCACAAAATGGTCTTTGTCACAACCAAGAAATGGTCTTTGTCACAACCAAGAAATGGTCTTTGTCACAACCAAGAAATGGTCTTTGTCACAACCAAGAAATGGTC
>JARFOD010025533.1:0-10807 GCA_031763545.1 Mopalia muscosa
GGCTTATATGGGGTACATGTATACATCAACATAAAGGTTTTGATCCTTCAAATATATCAAAAATAACAAAATAAAATTAAGTATAAAACTTTCTTATATAACTTTCTCGGATTTGATAAATGCCATTTGTGCAATCACCTTGGAATAGACTGTGTGTTACATCGATTTAGGCCGATATATGCCTACATCAAATTCTGTGCAAGATGGAGAACGCAGGGAAAATTGTTAGATTTATATTTTAAAAAAAGACATTAAAAGCGAATGGAGCTGCAGTTTTAACAGAATATGCCAGTCTCTTCCTTCAAACATATAGGTATAATCCGTTCGTATATTCCCACGTCTATACCTCTACACAGACGTGCTATATCTTTGCAGGGGCTGCCTTAGCACAATCATAGGGTACTAATTTCTCCCTCACATGATAGCCTATCTCAAACCGTGAAGGTGGGAAATTCATCCACCGCTATCCCCGACCTCCGAGAATATATATTTCATTTTTCTCTGATTTTTTGTAGATACACCGAAAACAATAACTTGTATTTTACCTACTTGCAACAATTCTTTTCTGACGGTTTTTAATCTTATTATTGTAAAGGGAGATAACTTATACGTGTGAACTCGGGCGAAAAACTCGAATAACACTAATCAGAGAAAAATCAGATAGTATATGTTTGAGAGACCGGTGATAGCGGCGGATCAATTTCCAGCCTTCACCATGGGTTGAGATAGGGCTAACACGGAGGGCTGCCTCCTCCCAAAACAAGCTTACTACTTCGCTTACCCTGTCCAGGCTTTCTTGCTTCCTGGAATTCGATATAAAGAATTTAGCTAAAAATATTTCAATCAGCTCGACTCGACTTGCGACGGTTAATATCCAGTCTTAACTCTTAAGTCAGGCTTCCTCAATATTTCGTTATCCGTTTACAATGACGGAATTTCCGCCTAGAATTTTATCCGCCCGGACAATACCTTCAACAAACACCAACCTCGTGGGTTTGAAGTTTGCCGCGGTACCAACATTGCAAGCTGGTAGAATGACCTTAAATGTGTATTTTTTCGACAAAGTAGTGACATTATTCATTCTAGCTGGAGGACATGGAGCTTACAAGAGAGCAGATCGACATAGTATTGACTACGCTAGCCTCACGAGAGCAGGGAGGTTGTGTATTACCCATAGCTAAGATCGACATTGTGTTTTTCTTTTTAAATAAGAAAAATTGAACGGGGATTTCGGGAACTGGGTTCGGGAAGCACAGCCCGAGGGGCTCAGACGATAATTCTTTAGTTATTTTCTGATGGGCAAAAAATAACTCCGTCAGACAAAACGTCGGGATCATTCGGACTAGGAAGCACATGGCCTACAATCTGCCTTTGATGCTTGACCAGGTCAGTGACATATATCGGTACATGTATGCCTTTCTGTGCATCTGTGTCCCAGTGATCACGTCTTCAATGGGGGTCTATGTTATTCTCCATGTCGATACACTCTCTGTATTCACACGGTGATCTGTGGTGAATACACAAAGGCGAGAGTTGTTCCGACATTTTGCGAAATTATGACAAGGTCCCCAAAGGAAGTTGAAGATAGTGACGTCATAATTCAGGTTGACGTCACAATAATCTCTGTCACCTGGAAACGGCGGGAAGAAGTGTCAGAACTGTCATGCGGTGAGCCAAGAATGCGAAGACTGGCTCGATTTGTCTGTTTGCCGGTAATCTTTCTTTACTTTGTTTGTGGTAGGTATTATAAATATCAAACTGACTTAATTAAGGATATCATTATAGACTGGTAAATAGCAGTCTATTAAACAAGGTTGCCACTAGTCTAAATGCAAAACGAAAGGCATTATCTTACAGTGGACCAACAACAACAACAGGGCAAGTGAGGTATGAGTATTTGGCTTCTACTCATATGTATTGCGATCAAGGAGTAATGGGCTACATGATTCCTAAAACAACACAAATATGCAATAATCAGGAGAATGATTTTATTTTAGAATTGAGCATTATGTTTTCAAAGAATATTTTTGCAGCCGTTTTAAAGTAAGAAGCATCGGTTAAAATCAGTTTTAAACAGAACGGTTAGCATCGTATGACCAATTTGACAGTGCATACCAAACTCTGTATTGAGTAACAACATTTAATTGTTGGTACAATTATTTGTTAATTTTTTACCTACTGGCATATGGCTTTAAATTTTTATTTTTTTTTTTTTTTTTTTTTTTTTTTTTTTTTTTTTTTTTAAATTGCATTTATTTATTAAACTTGTGCTTGTAATGAGTTACTGTTGGAAGTACACTTCAGTAAGAGTTATATAAGCGAAAAAACAGCAGTCAATTTGTTTGTTACATTAATATTGTCAGAAGAAAAATAATTGATTTCTTTCCATACAGAGGTTGCAGCTCCTAGATGTGTGAAGTTCTCAAAGGTTTTGTTCTGATTGGACAGTTCCTAAATGTTTGAAGTACAGAGAGTTTTGATTGGGCAGACCAGCTGAGCCATTCATATCTCTTGTCATATAAACTTGTCCTGGAGCTGATTGGATAATAATGGCCATCTTAAAGACAAAACAGGGTATGGTGGACCCCACCCTATGGGACAAGATCAAAGGTTGGAAGTCGCTAAAAGAGGACATTGAGCGACAGTTAATTGACCCAGGTGGCGTTGACCCCAGCATTACACTGGAACATGGATTGCAGGTAAACTTTTTCTTTTGTCTTTGAATAGAGTTTTATTTACAATAGATAGATTACATCTTAGATTTACATAATCATAATATACCAGATTTCACTATTTCAATTTAGTTTGTCATTTTTGCATTATCATTTTACTCCTATAGAATATATCATCTTACAAATACACAATATTCTTTTCATTTTCACCATAGCTTCCTCCTGTTAAAATAACAAAAAGGATTGTTTTTCCCCAAATCCGGAAAAACTATATGGGCGTTATTGCATAATTTTGTAATATTCATACCTATATGTGTTTTTAGCACGAAAACAAGAGAATAAATTCAAAGATTAACCAAAGCTTGGAATATTGCTTTAATACTTCTATTATGGGATTGTATTATCAACAAAACAATATGGCTCATACTCAGTACATAATTTTACAAGATTTACGTTTTTTTTTTTGTTTCTTGTGAACAACAGATTCAAGGATAATAGCCTGAAATTCGAAATTAACATTAAGCTTCCGTTAACACATTCCACAGTCTGGACTCCTTTCCACCACATTGTGCAAAACACTATGACAATACACACCCTGACTTTTACACTTTCATTATATATTTTTAGTTCCACATTTTGAAACGAGAAAAAATCTTTTGATCAATTATTTTGAAAACAAACTAGGTTATCAATCAGTTATTCTTGTTCAACATAAAAAAAATCTCAAATTTTTTTTATCAGTAATTGTCACAATATGATCAATTATCACTGAGCTTATTTCAATCCCTAAATTATCTTTCGGAATTTCCAGTTGATGTCAACTCTCCGTCACTCAAGTAAAATCCGAGCTATGACCCATTTTTCTTCGCCATCCTCTGAAGTTTTCCTCACACATTACAAACTAGGCTCGACTAATGTCAACTGCAGCTGGGACGTCCTCACCAGAGTTAGTGGGGAATTCAAATTTACACTGAAAAAGTAAGAGCAATTTTATTTTATAAACTTAAGAGCAGTCATTATATCGTCTTTGTTTGAAGTTTTGTTTTATCAAAATTGAATAAGAATATGATTTGACAGCATCGATGTTATGAAAACCCTATGAATTTTTAATTAAAACCTTTGACTTATATTAGTTAAATTTGCGGCTGGTCCATGGCCCTGCAGAATACTCCCTCGGCTTCCTCGGTCGATCGTAAGAGGCGAGAAAAGAGGTTGCTTTTTGTTGCCCTGGTGTTCACAGAGCTAAAGGGTAACGAGAAGCAGATTTGTTTATGATGTTCTCTATTTGTGAATCCGTCGTCATATAAGTGAAATACCCTGGAGTATGACGTTATACACCAATCAAACAAACAATCATCATCTTAACTTCTGGTAATTTCCTACAACATTAGCTAGGTATGCTTAGTAAGACATGATTGATTGATTGATTGATTGATGTTTTACGCCGTGCTTAAGGGTATTTCACTTATATGACGAAGGTGTTACTGATGTATTCCAGCAACGGTTGACACTCGCACAACCATGATGTGAAATATTTCCATGATGTTGAAAAGTTAATTTTCCTCAGTGCAACATGTAAGTAAAGACAGTATTGCTACTCTACAAACAAACTGCCCTATTGTCGGAGGGCTGTTCAGTAAGACAAGCTACAGGGGCTAGTTTCACAAAGCAATTTAAGCTTGTACATTGAACGTAACTACCATGGCAACACTATGTCTTCAACACTGGCCATCATGGTAATTACATTTTGTGTAAGCTAAGATCGCTTAGTGAAACAAGCCCCTGGGCACAGGAAGCAATATGTTAACAATCCAACTCTCAACGATGCTGGATTTAAACAAATGTAATATTTAGAAATGCCACTGTTTATCTTCATGTGATCACATATACTGTCTAAAACCAGGGTAAAACCAAGAGCTGACTCAATTGTACATGTAGGTCATGTTGTTATATTGATTGCGCTTCAACTCTTTGTCTACACAAAAACCCGGAAGTTCCTTTGAAGTAATACTTACATATGTACATAGCAAAGTTCTGTCAACAATAAGGAAGTAAAAGAAGCCAAAATAAATCAAAAGGATCATGGACAGTCTTGTATTAACCTGCAGGGGCTATTAAAAGCCATGGTGTCCAAAACGGTCATTTTGCTTAATTTTTCAAAAAACTATGGGTCAAATTTTGACAGTTTTCCTATCTCCAGCATGTTAAAATTTCTCAAAGCAGGGTGTCCAAATGAGGCAATTGTTTACTTTAGGGTGTCTATTTGGACGGGTGTCTAAAGCCCTTGATAACCTGATAAATGGTAGAGACTTAGACAGATGGAAATTCCAAATAACTTAACTAGAATTCCATAAAAAAATTATAATAATTACCAGCTATTGTTCACAAGGGAAGGCAACAAACAAGTCCAACATTTATATTGGGTATGAATTTCATAATCACACTCTCGGCAGCGATACAAATCCAAATTTGAATGTCAGATGCAATTCCAACAACAACATGATGAATGTGCAGCCAAACATGAATATGAAATAAAATGTTTCCTTCACCGTATTTTACATCCTATTCAAAACTATTTCTCTTACATGATCATGTGAACATTGACAATTTATTATTCTGTCTTACTTAATATGGTCGAAAAACTTGTGGAGCACAGGTAATTCTTGTAAAAGCCTCCCCCAGACAGCCCAATTTATGAGTGCATCTCCCTTATGTACTGTACAGGAAGTCCACTGGGTGTTAACCAGTGACAAGTATTATGGAGAATTTGAGAAGGCAATCATTCTATAGATGTAGAAAATTGTGTCATGACTGGTTATAGTTTTACTTGGTTAATAATTTGGTGTATTGTCACTAAAAACTTCCTGAATATCTTTAAACAAATGTAGGCGTACTGGAGTCAATAACTTTATCAACTGTGTTCACATTTTCATAACAAAATGGTTAGTTTGCAAACTATAATGTCTCATGTTGCTTTTGTTAACAAATTCCTGTCACTTTTGAAAATACTTCTCATCAAATTATGGTATTTTTTTTACATAATCCAGGAAATTTTTGTGAACAATAAAAGCTACACGGTTTCATTTTAAAGTTGCTTTGATGTAAAAGTATTAACATAAAACCCTATCTCAATTGGTAACTGTCTAACTTGTAATCAGCCTTCTCTTGGCAGACAGTTTGTTAAGAAAGGTTTAATTTGAACTATTTTCCATGAAATAAGAATAAGAGCTATAGGCAAAGACACTTCTTGAATTGTTTTCACACTCTTCTTCCCCCAGGATACAGATATAACAGTATATCCTACTTCTTTTCAGTCAGATCACAGTTAGAGTATGTAGCGTTAATCAGGTCATACAAACATCATCAAGGATGTTTCTATATCTAGCAAGTTTTTGTCTATGTGGCATGGCCAGTGTGATCTTAGGGGACGTTCTTTATAAAGCGATGGAAACAAGTTATGATTGGATATGCTAATTGACTAAGTTGATGTTCAAGGACAACACAGTGCTGACGGTAGCACCGATCTATCTTGTGCTATCCTTGAAAGCCCCAGCAGACAGGCCTACCCCAGAAAAATGTTAAAAAAAAAAATAGGTTTTTTTCATGAGTATTATCTTACTGCAAACCTGCCGACCACAGACGAAACTTATATGCAAAAAAAAATGTTTTTTATGGGTATTTTCTTATAGCAGACCTGCCTACTCCAGATGAAATTTATATGTAAAAAATTGTTTTTTTATGAGTGAGTATTTTCTTACCATTTTGTGTATTTTTGTGTTACAGGACTGGATATGAATTTCTGTGAGTATTTTAATGGCTTATGGGTGTATTTAACATAAATTATGTGTAGAAAATACTCCAGAATGCAATGGGTAGCCAGGTCTGTAGCAGAGCAACTAAAATCTCCCTTCCTGCAGTCCAGTCCAGTAAATAAAAAGCAAAAAAAAACAATATACCCCAAATCGATAAAGAGGTATATCAAAAAGATGATTTTGAACTAGAGGGCAAAATGGTGATAATTGGAGCATCTCTTTACCACGGGGCATGCACTGAGAGAGGTGTGAGCAGTACATCCCTCAGGCTCCAGTCAAACATTAATAACTAATAAACTAAATACAGCTGGATGTATGTGTTTTTGGGGTAATTGTTTATCTCGACATGTAATATCTTTTCAGTTTGCATGTCAGCTCTGGAAATCCAGGTACCTAGCCATTACTCTACACGAGGTGTTACAATAAAATACCATTTCTGACTCGCAAATGAGCTAAGCAATTTCATCAAAGGGCGTCTGCCATGTAAGTAAAGTTACATCCGATACATGCTTATTTTCCCCGATTGGTTTGGGAGCCATGCGCCTGGAAGCTAGTCACGATAACAACTCTCTCTGTTCACTGACAGGACTGATTACGATCAGCATTATCAGCATCAAGGGATGCAATCTTATTGGTTTAATCTACTCTGTGTTTCAGCCAATCATTAGCTGTTTTTCTCGATATGAACTTTTTAGGAAATCAATATTCCATTAAATATGCAAAGGTTTGAAGTATAAATGATCTGTTATTAGACAAATAAAATCAGACAAAAACTCTTCTATTTGATCTTGATTCAAACAATACATACATTAACAGTGTTCACTATATGTATTTATAAATAGTTATCACACTGGCACAGGGATGTTGATGCGGAATCCTCTCCCGTTCAACACAAATTGCTATAGACAAGTTTCTGACGAGATTTTACATGTACACTAGAGAAAATAATAAAGACAATAGGGAATACCCTATATCACCTCAAATTTCGCCTATGACAAATCCTAAATTTTTTGCTTGTTGTGACAGTATTAAAGCATGTAAATGAAGAAATTTATGTTTTCTGACAAATGTGGATACTTTCTAACTGAAAAATTCACCTTCTGCCTCTCAGACACAAGTTTTTAGTCTTTGAAATAGCTTCCAAAATAGTAATTTTATTGACTAATTTGAGGCAAATTAGGGTAGTATATATACAAAATAACATTTGAGACCTAGCCCAATAGAAATAAACTGTATGCAAAAACAAGCATTCAGTCAATAAGTACTTACTTACATGTATTAAAGACAAACAAACCATAAAAATTATAAATAGTTTTGATTTCAGAAGACACAATTTGACATAGTCCCATCTTGTTGTGTTGCCTATTGCCTGTAAGCAGGGCTCCAAGTATCGTACAAGTAAGACCAATTAATTAACTTTTTTTTTTTTTCGCAAAATGTGTGTGCTACAGAATTAGATATTTAAGATTGTGGATTTTAACAGCACCCAATGGAAAGGTGCTTCAGGCCATTTAAGACAATGTTAAAGTCTGGGAATCTTTAATACAGGACAATCTCAATTTTTACTTGGCATGTACTGTAAATGTATAAGCTTACATATTTCCACCCGTGCTGTTATCCACTGAGTCCAAGACCAATTTCAACTCAAACAATACCATTCTTCCTAGCTTACCTTTTTATATACCATTATCATAAAACAAAAGAAACCAGATTGGCAGAACTGAATGACATTATGTATTTTTTGCACTGTCTTAACAATCTTTCAGGTGAAGCACAGTGCAGTAGTCTCAAATTGGTCAGTAGCTTCATTAAAAAAAGTGTATCTAAGTGTCTTTCGCACAATGAGACAAGATAGTTACGAATTCGAAAAATGCTGCTGAAAAATGGTATTTGTTTACTTGGGGATTTAATGCTTTCTCAAAGGTTTTTCCTCTTACATGTATTTGGCAATGGATTGTCCACTACACACTGTTCCTTGCCTAATTTTGGTGGAAAACCAGTAAGAGGCCTTGTACAAATGACCCCCTGTGATAACCCCCTACCCTGTGATCATAATTACTCTGCTTGTCAAGCATGCAATCTTGTAGAGATTAAACTTTTCTACATTGTACAACTGATTTGTTCTGGAAACGAAAAAATTAATTCAGGTCACCCTAAACTATGGAAGGTAGACTGGGGCCAAGTTTCTGACACTCAACGAACGGTAGCCAGCATGCCATACACCACTGATTTAGCTAATACCAAGGGCTTTGGGCAGAGGGGTGTTCACCCATCCTTTGAACATACTGAATTACCTCATATGGACATTCTGTTTTAGAAAGGGAGGTAGGGAAACTCTTCATAGTGAAGCAAAGTGACCATTACGGACCCATACTTTTGATTTCTGATAAAGCTCCTGGCTAATACCATCTTGTGGATATTAAACAATACACCATACTTTTGATTTCTGATAAAGCTCCTGGCTAATACCATCTTGTGAATATTAAACAATAGACTTTAACTTACACATCTCCAAATGTGTCTTAAACACTGATTCATTAATATAATGGAAGGTGCCATCAACCGTTTTAAAGGCCTACAGACTTGCATTGGCCCAGAGGAAAAAGACTCTACAGGTCTGTGCTGTAATCTTTTATGGCATAACTTTAAGAGCTGTTCTCGAAAATTTTGTGACATAACCTAAAAAATTTCAGTTGCCGCTGCTTTGCTCTTTTTTTAAGTACCGGTACATAATGTGATTTTGACAAAAAAAGCACAACCTACATTGATGATCAGATTGACAAAATTTTGTCAAAATCAGTATCAAAATCCGAATTTAGACGACTACTGCCAAAAATTTGGGAAACCTATTCTACAGGCATCCTTAAATAAGTTTACTTAACCATGGGAAGACACTGTTCGGTCTGTTTCCCCAATAGCACAGGCTTGCCCTTTTACCCATGACATCACTGGAAACAACGCAGACACAATAGGGTTATGACAAGACATAAAACAAAGACTTTCAGGTTTCAAGGTTTTGATGCACTTCAGGCAACAGTGGTTGCAGGAAGTTTCCAACAAATGCAAATTCATTTGACTGCCATTACCATTTCTCATTAACAAACAATCTTGTTGACTACCAGCTTTTCAACAATCTATATAACTTCAAGCAATTTAACCAATCTACAGTTCATCAACCTTGAAAACATAAAATTTCAAAATAAATTGAACAATTTGGTGTCACCGATCAGAAGATTTTTCAATGAATTAAATCAAAAAAGACTATTATACTGTATATTAAAATAGAAAACTACATTACAAAATGTAAACTTTGCCAAGTTACATTTCAAAACCACAAAATCAATACAGAAGTGGGGGAAAAAAAACAAATAATAAACAAGAATGCTTTAAACACATTTACCATAATATTAAACAAAAAGCACAGTGCTGTATCAACATAAAATGTACCTTTCCTTGTTTCCAAATCGGCAATCTGATATCAGAGTTGCTCCTGCTTGTCTCTTTTTCTTTGTTCCAACAAAGATTGCAACATGGAAATTCCATTCCATACTTTCATCAGATCTAAAAATAGAATCTTTAGAAGCTGGGGTTTCCCCTGCCAACAGGACGGCTGGCTGCGATCAGCTGACGGAGCTTTGGCATCAGTGCCATTAGACAATATTGATTTTTGTGTGGGAGAATAACTACCAATCCGTGGCATGGACATTGAGATAAACAGCTGAATGAAAAATGTACCAGTTCATTCACCATTCATGAACATGTACTGTAGGCTGCTTTATGGACCAGTCCCCGATCACCAGTCTCTTGTTGGTTATTTTATCGATCGTTTTCTTTTTACCCATACCATCTACATATACATTTACATGATTTATTTAAAAATTGCATGTTGACTTACTCTCTATAAAATTTCACAAAAGAAGTACTTTCACGATGAATTAAGCATTATTGGTGATCCTATTATGATTATAGTGTAGGCGTTCTAAACGATTCCTTTGTGTGATATCCGACAAGCCAATGCTCTTCTCATGATAATTTATTAACCAATATGGTACTTTTAGCTATAAACACCCACACATTCAGACAGCATCGAGTTAAAACCCGACCTAGCTATAACACAGGAAATTGTAGAACTGGTGACAGGTTGACAGTCCCTAGTCTCTGTTTCTGCCTTGAGGCATCTTTCATAAAATAATTGCTTGTTTCTTTGAATAGGGTTTTACATGATAATACATAGGTTCCGACTTTTGGCAAAACGTGAGAATCACAAAATTCGTGTTGCCTATTAGCTTGGAGGGCAAGGGGAAGAGGAAGCTCTGTTACAGC
>JARFOD010025544.1:0-10807 GCA_031763545.1 Mopalia muscosa
TATTTGTGTCCGTCGTCATATAAGTGAAATACCCTTGAGTACGACGTTAAACACCAATCAAACAAACAAACAAACACGTCATCTCTGATGTCATACGGCCGGCCCCAATGTGAAAGGCACTTTTTGTTATCAAATCAACATATAAAATGGTTCGAGTTGTGTGCAGCATTGACAGTTTCCGTCGGTTTTTAGTTCGGAACATTCTAGATCTATATCAAATTCGCTTGTGTGACCCGATCAGATAAGAACGCTGATTCTTTTTGTGATTATTGTATTTCTACCATTTCGATACCATCCTATCGAACTATGATTTTCTCTTGTTATTGGTCACTCATTTAGTTTAAATAATTTTTCATTGATTCAAGGCAGATAACTCATTTAGTCTTATTTTACATCCTTGTGCCGTAGCTTCTTGATTAATTGGTTATATGCAAAACATATCTTATGGAGAACACTTGAATAATACTTTCTATCTTGTAGTAAGAAACATGCCCTCCTAGTGATATCCACCCTGCTTACGCTGCATATATCAGCCATACCACGACATATCTGATAACACAGTGCATTGATTACCTCCCTATTATATGATTCCTTAGGATTCCTGATACATTTTATAACATAGGGATGCATGCCAACAATTATAAATACGATATTTATTTGTTAAAGTTGATAACATGTATTACATACAACATTTTATTATTCCATTGCCGTTGTGAAAATGTATTATTGCATTCCCACAGTAATTGACCTGTATAGATGGTAATTGTCTCTTTCTCAATTGACAGTGTGCTAAAATACTACTCGAAAATGTGCTTCTCGAAACTGACTTAGCCGATTACTGGCTTATGAGTCTTGCAATGACGACGAAGACTTTAACAGTTAAATCCCTTTTTGAAATTAAACCTATATTTAAGTTGTTAAATGTTTTAAAATGTTTTGACTCGACAGTTTACATTTCTATGTTATATACAACACTTTGAATTAGTTGACCTCATCTTCAACAATTAATTTTTTAATATACATGTAGTGCTTATTTATTTTATTGATAAATACCAATAAGTTATACATAATTATACAATTTCTGGATAACCACTTCTTGTTTTGCGATAAAACATAACGTTTCCATACATATGCCTGTAAATTCATCAGGTGTAAATTGACTAAAGAAAAATAGGAGAGGTAGAAGCTATATACCAGTATTATAAAGTAGTTGAATAAACAAGGTATAATGTTCTAGTGAACAGTGTGGACCATAACCGTAGATAAGATATCTAACATGCTACAAGTATAATAAGAGGATTTTAGAATTTAACTGTTTAACTATGATACGAAAGATCGTTATAACCATGATGTCATTCAGCCATTCGCTTTTTTTTTTGATTGGGGTTTAACGTCAGTGATTCTATTGAATGTTTAAAATGTGGCTACCTTTTTTTCTTTCTTTTTGCAGTTTGGGTTTATTGAAGACTGCTTTTGTGGCTTCTCAGATAATTAGGTGTTTGTGTCTTTGATGTCTTCGGCTATGGCTAATTATCCAGTGGATTTATCAATTAAAACTTTAAAAAATATATCTAAAAAAGCACAAAAAAGCCAATATTGATCAGTATGTACATCATCATTTAAATCAGCGGCGAACATAGATAGTAGGTATACCTTCTATCATATTTTGTGCTGGTCAACCTTCAGACAAGTTTAGCGGCTGTCCTTGTGGTGCAATATGGTGAATCCAACAAACATTGTAATTTGGAGATAATTGAATAAAATACTATGCTCCTATACTGAATTTGTGCATTTGTGGCAATTGTGGATACAGGCATGGATTTTAAATGGCGGACAGGTGTTCAGTTTCGTTGACCTAAAACTAAGCTTAATGTGAATTGCCTTAAGTAATGACCTTGGCTTAAATTGCCTGATAGCGGATGTTCATTGAAACATCTTCTACCGTCTCCAAATAGGCACCATTATCGCCCCACGGTTATAGGACCACAGGGATGTCTGTCAGGAACAGAGACAGTCAGACACATATGTCACGGGCATGTCTGTCAGGAACAGAGACAGTCAGACACATATTTACCTTTGCACCATAGTCCAGCTGATTGTCTACACACTCGGCATTCATAGAAACGTTTCCGGGGTTTTTCCGGGCATGGATGTGATGGGAAAAACATTCCGTGCACAGCATGTTGTCGTGTTTTCCACGGCATATCTAGGGATAAATGTTATTCGGTAAATGTATATTGCTTGTAATATACAAGTAGTCGTGTTTATTTTACAAACTACTCTAACGCCCATCAAATAATTCCAAAAGTGCATAGATGTTTGACACCATACAGACGATGGTACATGTTGTCATGTTACAGCGTTTTCAATGAAAGCTTTCCGCCGTCATGAGTTTACCATGATTAACATTAATTGCAACATATGCTTTAGAGACACCGCGCTCACAACATGAGCAATGCCACTCAAAATGACATATATCCGCCAGTTTTGTGCAAACAAATTGAGAAAAATGGGATCCGTTTTGTCGTCTGATCACGTGGTGAGACAACCCGCTAAGTTGATGGGCTTATTTCTGGACAGATTGTATTCACAACAATGCATGTGGGAAGAGCGGAGATAAGGAATGAATGATGGGTGAGCAGACACCAATTTCAAATTTGAGAATTATGAAACTAAAAACAGACAGCTAATAAAATTATGATCCTGGGCAGATCACAAATGGCGAAATAACGGGCATATAATTGGTGTAATTTATAGGACAGAAAACATTGCACCAGCAGAAAGTGAGCTTGATGAATACTTAAATCACTAGTTCAAATCAATTTGATGAACTGCACGTCTTCAATTATCTTCTAATAAATGAGAATTTTTAAAGCAATCGCTTGGCTAGAAAGACGGGTTTTATCCAGACAAAAAGTATTTTATTGAGATAAATAAGGTACGTTATATATAAATTACAATTAAAATGCAGTGCAGAAAACATGTATCCAGTTATAATTGTTATATTTTGGTGATGTTGAAATAGTTTGTAAAAGGAGATTTTGTGAAGTATCAATTTTATGAACCAATTACAGCGGAATAAAAGTTAGTAGCATTGTACACATTGTGTACAGCCATTGGGATATTCCAATCGACTATACTGTATGTTATACAGCATAGTATTATACATCAGGCAAGAATAGCAGGTTACACGTGACAGACAGCGAGCACTGAAAGGTCACCATTGCACCTCGACATCGTTTATACTACTCAGCACTTTTACTTAAACTTGTTTGATTGGCGCCTACCGACATACCCACTTGAATTAACATACCTTCATTTCTTTGGTTAATTAATTGGGTTTAACGTCGTACTCAAGGATATTTCACTTGTATGACGACGAATTGTACATTTGGCAGTGTTCCCAGCCAGCAGGAAGGCCGTATAAACATGTACCCCGCGATTCGCGGAGCGACATAATGCGACTCACTCGATCATAACCCCAGTGGTTGACAGACGGACTCGATAAAAGGTGCGAGCGACTCCACCAATTGGAACATTTTATAATAGAATTATGACTGAATTAAATCTTTCCTGATTTGACGCCAAATGACTTTTGAAATTCGGAACATCTTATGACCACCTACCTTTAGACACTTTTTAACGGTAAAGCATTCCATGAGCTGGGCATATGTGTAACTTGTAAGCTTTGCAATACATAGAATGGAGCAAGTACTGGTCTCAAAACGAAATACTAAAACTCGCTTTTACATATGTAATGATCCGTTAAACCCGATATGTTTAAAGTGCGATTATTATTTAAATCCAAAAAAAAAAAAAAAAAAAAAAATCTAACTTTGCTAAATATTTCATAAACACTACCATCTGATTTGTATTATAATGTATTATATGTGCACTATCGATGCCATGAGTTGAATTAATAAACTAAACTACACACAGCCAATAATACAATGTAAACTTCGCAAAGATTATATACATTGGTTTAAAATAACAATATCCGTATCTATACATATACATTTTCATTTATACGGCATCGATCCATTTAACATATCCTTGACAACGGGTAGTAAACTGTTTACTCTTAATAAAAATACAACATGCCATCACGCCATGTAGATAACGTCAAACGAAATTTACATAAACATAGTTTAGGTATTTCTCAGATCTATCATTTGTAGATTGCAATGCATGATTGTTGAATCAATTTTGCATTACACAAAAACGTTTGGTTAATATGGCTGCAAGCAGTTTATTATCATTTTATTATAAATTGTTTATAATTAAGAGGAGTCTCTTACAAAAATACCGTGTCATCGACATACATTGAAACAAATTATTCAATTTATCCCACAACAGAGTACATTTAAGTGAAATTTAAGTGATATTTGTTTCATATCTCCTCACGTGTGACAAAGCCTTCTCGCGCTTTGTTTGGTCAATTTCTGTTCATTGATATAATTCAACAGATGGTTTATTTCAGAATTAAATATTGCAAATTTCGTCTGCACAGCTCTAAAGCACCATGGCCGACCTGGAGTCTGGCCAGGTCATATCAGTTAAACATGCGCCTTAGGCATCCGTCGACGTCTTCCCGGAATAGAACCACCATCTAATTCAAGACAAGAGATTTAACACTTCTCAACTTTTCCATCTGTCTTTCGATCCATTCAAAGATTCGCCCCACGTACCGATACTGAAAGAGTGCAATGCTCGTCACGACACAGGTTCGATGTGTTTGGAAGTGTTCAATGTCTTTGTAATGCTGTGTTAATGGAACAGGACTAGTTGAAAGATATTGATTGGCATTAAAACTAGTTTTTGTACTTTTCGCGCATATTTCAGTTAATTAATATTCCATTTCATCCAGCACTGTTTTCTATTACATGGTTGCTGATCACTCTGATGAACGTTGCAGATATGTATGGACCAACGTGCGCTTCTCGTTTCGCTAAATAAATATTGATTTCTCATTAAAACTTCAACAAAAAAAGCATGTATGGGATAAAAAAAATGTCAAATTCGTGACCCGGAAATCATTTTTAGGATTGAGTGATTCATTTTCATGCTCAAGAGTATTTCCCTTCTATGAGGGTGGTGTTTTCTCTTAATAATTGACTCGAGCACAACCACGATGTGAAGCGTTTTGATAATGTTGGAAAGTTAATCTTCCTCCAGTGTTAATAAAGAGAGTCTTGCTACTCTTCAAACAAACAGCTGGACAGAATAAAATTGATGATAAATTGGGATAGTATAGTTTTCCTTTATTCCTCGCCGGAGGCTCGGAATTAATGAATATACTACCGGAGTTTCATAAATTCGATATCTTCGGGTAACTCAATGGATATCCTTGATGTATATAAACGTTTATGTGTTAGAAATATGTACACATTTTGTCCAACGTTTCTTTATCGATTTGTTGTGTCTGTTGCATGCATTACACGTATTTCTAAACGCTTTATATGTATTTCTAAAAGTGTTTAGCGATAAACACGTTTACTACCTAAACGCAGTTTTTGCAGTGTGATTGTCATTTAGGTAGTACCAAGGTTATCTTGGGTTATTTAGACGACTGTTGTAATTTCCAACAGCGTTAATTGTTTGTAATCTTCCCATTTAATGTATATTTATATTCTCCACTAGTTTATTCAGTTATTATCAAATTTGTATCATGTAATTTGTAAATTTGTATATAATAATCGGATTTTCTAAAATTATTCTTCGCCAGTTTTTCTTACATAATATATCAAACCAAGGTTTATTTGAATTCAAGTACTTTCATATTCTTTCTTAATGTGGAAGATTTTGTTCCAAATGTTGTAAAAACAGATATTTTGTTGGCTATCTCATTTATGTTTTACTTGTGACATCAGTGAAATTTAACAGTTCCTGTTTTGGATAACGTACTGATTCCATATATAGAGTTATAGTTTTAATATTTTCGACAAGCTTATCGGTATTCCTTCGTTTCGGCTTCTCGCTTTGATATGTTTTTATAACTTTTTTTATTTTAAAGATATGTTATTATTGAAATATGATTATTTTCAGAAAAGTCAGCAAAACTGAGTCAGTCAAATAAAATCTTGGCCTGAGTTACGAATCCTAAATACTAAAGTGGTAATGGAAATAATTTCGTATCTCTTGTTAAATAACGATTATGAGGTTGTTTGTTTCAAAGCTGGGAGAGGTTCGTTTGTGTTTCAATAAATCTATAAAAGCTATAGATAAACGCAGATGGACAATACTATACAGAATCAAGTTAAATTATCACAAAGAAAATGCTCTGGGTATAATCTGCAAGAAGACTACATGTATAGTATCATTGAAGACTTGCGTGATGAATATCTCTGTTTATTTAACGAACATGCCAAATAGACTGAAATTCCCAAGTTTGATCAATCACGCCAACGTATCTGTAGTAAATAATTTAGCAGTCTTTGTTAAGAAAGCTTCTGATGTAAGACAAATTTAAAGAAAGTAAATACAATGGTTATCCAACTAGTGTCAGTAATTTTGTCTATGTCTTATCATGGTCTAGTATTCCCTCACATTTCAACATATTATTATTGATGCATAATTCAAGCAGATGTCTTTACTCTGTCTATGTAAACTTAAGACATTACTCAATATTTCATGTGGCAAGTCAATACACGAAGTGATATTTTCGTCCGCTCGATTTCTTGTTCTATATAATTATCAAAGGCGATGAAGTCGGGCTTAATATCAGTGCAGCTGTAGTGTCAACATTGGGATACGGTATATTAAATGTACCTTAATGTTCAGAGATGTAATTGTTTTGTCATAGTCTTACTATTTTTCTTTGTTTCGTAAGACGTTAAACACCAATCAAACAAACAAACAAACAAACAAACAAATCCATACGCTGATCCTTCAAGGGTTCATATACATCACCTATTCAAATTGCAAAGTCCATACTTTTACTTAAAATGTTACCCTAGGACTTCAAATGTATCAATATTAGGTAAATTATGGAAATCGCAGGCAAGAATGACGGTGGTTGCAATTTGAGCAACATCGCAAACCTCGAATCGCAACCTTGGTGGAGGCGATTTCAATTTTTTTGACGATGTTATCGACCCCTCCAATCTGGCTTACTTTAGCACCAAGGGTCAGAAGGTCGTTCGTTCATGTCTATTTAACTCTCCCCCACCAATAACGAGGTCGCAGATCGGGTATTGGAATCTCGTCTTACAGTTATAGTTATGTCATATGCTGGTTCTGGTATTGTTAACACCCTTTTTTGTTTTAATTTAAAACCTTTCTTTATTATTCATTTATTTATTCCTTCCTAATTTGAGTATCGACCTTCTCACCGCCAAAGTTGTGATACGAAAAGACCAGGTTGCTTACAGTGGCATCTCGATAATCTCGCCTAGCGACCCGGTCGGGGACGAGAACGTCGAGATTTTAGCGGTTTGGCGAGAATATAAATGGCTGCAATCAGCCACCATATTTTATTCCACAAATATGAATAAATAAAAGTTTAACATTGTCGCCAATTTTGACTTCTACGTTTTTTGTTTTGTGTGCATGTGTTTGCTGGACTGCATGTTGCTCTATGTCGTTAGTAATAATCATTCTTACTACCATCGGCCTGCTTAAGGTCATGCTCTAACTATCTATTGGTTAGTGGCGTGACATGGTGATTTAAGGTTTTTATAATAAGGTTTATTCTGGTGTTCTTACTTGGTTGTATTCTTGGTGTCCAGGGGTGGTATACTGGGTCGGAAGAGAAGCGTTCACCACGATTTCTCTGGGGACGACCTGCTGTTGCGTCTTGATTGGACAGTTCGGTAGGAATATTATTGTTAATGTGGCTCTCGTGGCAGTACTCCGCACCGTGAACATACAACTGGTCCACTGGTCCTTTGGTATGCTTTCATTCTTATGATCGTCTTTCAAAATACGGATGAATTCTTTACGCGTTTGTCAGATTTTCTAATTTTATTGTTTACAGTGTTCCTTCAAGTTTTTGAGCCGCTATATAGCAAACAATTTTTCTTTCTTTGTAAATCTTTCAGCCTACCCAGTCTCTGAACACTGTTATCAATAATCACATCACTCGCGTTTTTTCACAATCTTCTTGCCACTTTTCGGAAATATCCATAAATATCAAGCTGTCATGCAGAGTCTAGCATTGATAGATCTTGTCAGTTTAGGCTCTGTATTTTGACACTTGAAAAGTTCATGTTTGTTGCATACATTTGTCACGGTTTTGAGCGTCCGTTATCTGGTGGAACATAGAGTTCATAGAAGACACCTGCTGTTCGATTTTATTGGCCTTTAGACGAGATAAAGCAGTTTTAGTTGTACAATGTACAGTTTACTTTTGATTGAGTCCAGCTTACCATAAAGGCTGTACAGTTGGACACGTTCTAAAGATCCCAAGATAAAAGTGATTTGAGCTTAGGCTTGCAAACTGGTTTGACTGGTTCTTGCTATTCTGTGCTGGCGACAGATTGGTGAATCTACAAGTAGAACACTAGCCTCAAGATGGTTTGTTGTTGTTGTGAAAAGCTACAAATCCACGGGCAAATTCTTTCAACAAACGACTTGCTTGTAGTCCGTGTCACCAAGATAATTTTTGGATCCCAGGCTACAGTAACATAAAAGTGGTAGTACATAACTTGAAAGTCATGTTAGTGGGACCCTTCCTGAAACTTGGGACCTTCCTAATTCAAGGGTCCTGGCTGACTCCGCCCTCTCTCAGTGGGCCTGCTTGTAATCTCGAAGGCTCCGTCATTTCTTGTTTTCAATGAGACCAGCCAGGAGCAGTTCACAGGATCTAGTCCGTCCGTCGACCCGCAGGTTTATCAATGAGTCACACGATATTGCTCCGGCAATCGCGGGTTTTTTTTAAATAGAGGATTCTTCCCGGTTTTCCATCGTAATTATGCAAGGAAAAGTGTTAAGTGGACAAGCCGGCGTCATATAAGTGAAATACCCTTGAATACGACGTTAAACCCCAATCAAACAAATAATCAATGTAGACTTGATTATACGAAAGTTAAACATAATGGGCCTCCATCCTTAATCAGTTTAATTTTCTTTACGTAAAGACTGCAGGCTAGGTTTGTAACATATCGAGAATGTATATATTTTATTTTTGCGAATTTTCGGTAGCTATTATAATCAAGAAGGGCAAAACATAAAATAGTTTTTTTTTACCGACAGACGTATTTATTGGTATTAACTCCATCCACGAAGACCACACCGTCTAGGACGGTTGAACAGATTGCACGAGCACTTCTACTGGCTGGCTTATAGTTTAGCACGGAAACCGCGAGACAATGAATATGAACCACATATCTAACTTATTTTGCAGAAAAAAAACCAATAGTTTATTTCGGTCAATGGAGGATTATACATGAAGTGCATAGGCCTACACCATTTTGACTAATCTGCCACAGAGTTCATTTATTGCTTTTAGCCAATGGCAAAGAATTATAAGCAGCCAATCGTTTTCGATAACACTTAATACCGGCTGTATTGGAAATTGTACAGAGTCAATATAAAATGTAATTGCCGGAAGCGGTACACTAGAGCGTGTTTCTTTTATCTCTGGATAATTTCAGTACAGCTTCCTGTGCTATTTAAGGACCAAAGGGACGATCCATTCCGACTCTAATAGTATCCATGCAACTTCATAATCTCCCTCAACAAGGTGCGGTTAGTTGGATGGACCTTCATATTACCCTGGTGCTCTCAGAGCTAAAGGGGAGCAGGAAGTTGATCTATTTGTGGTGTCTGTATTGCGTCCTGTTGTTGTCGTCCTGTATTTGTCCCGTCCTGTCTGTGTTTGTTGCCAATGGTGTCGAGCGGGGTTTCCTCACCCATTGGGCTTGCACGACATATAAGTGAAATACCCTTGAGTACGAAGTAAACCCCAATCAAACAAACAAACAAACCTACAACAGGGTAGACGCAAACAGAATATACGGAGACACGGAGTTTACAATATTAACTTAGTATTACTTGCTATATAGTGGCGTAAATCAGCAACGCATATAGATTTAAGCATAATACGGCGTGTTCTTTCTCAAATTTTACCCTTCTTAGAATATATATATATATATATATCAACCCAGTGCGTAAAACATGCAATAAATACAATTTGACTAGTGTACAGAAGTATTTAACCCCTCGCTGAGGCTATACAACAGTGTGCTTCTTTGTGTCGTGTACGCCTTTTTTGTGAATATTGCACAAAATTGTCACTTGATGTAATTAGGATGGAGTATCACCATCTTTCCAAAAATAAAAAATAAAATCTATTTTTGAGTTGTCACTATCGAGGATCAAACTTGCTAGCTACAATTCAATTCGCCATCGACTGTCGTGGACGTGCTGCTAATATGCGAGAAAAAACTGCAACCTCACCTGTGTCATTTGTTCGACCTTGTCACATTTCTGCAATCAGCATGGCGCTGACAAAATTATTATTATTACAACTCCAGACATTATAAACTCGTATTATAGAACGGCCAAACAGTGCAACCATTGGGATTGAAACGCTTGTTATACATGTAGCCTACATCCAAAGCGAAACAAACGATCTTGTGTGTTGCAAAACGACACAACTTCGAAAGCAGACTGACGATTAGAGTAGGAAGCTTTATTCATACTCTCCGATCACACACAGAGAATAATTATTATTGTATACATCGAGAACGTACTAGCGAAGCAACAAAAACAGTAACAGGCTCATAGTTGGCTTCCTCTACTCTGTAAACCATTGAAGACGAGGTAGTGAAAAACCACTAAGTTTGCTTGTCGTACTCAATGTTAT
>JARFOD010025555.1:0-10806 GCA_031763545.1 Mopalia muscosa
TACATACATACATACATACATACATACATACATACATACATACATACATACATACATACATACATACATACATTCATTCATTCATTCATTCATTCATTCATAAATATTGATTTTCTGTCTTAGAATGTAGTAGAAACAGTGTCATTTTTTCTTGTCTGTGTATCAGTTCCATTCAATAAAATTCAATGAGTCAAATCTGACATTTTTATATCAGGCTCACTTGGGGTTGTTTGTCTACCTGTCCTTGTGTGTTTGATCTTTACCGCTTCACCCGTACCTGTGAATGGTATCCCTAAAATTGGACCCTAGACGTCCTTGGTAAATAATGACAAGACAGGTCATCACAAACACATCTGTTTCAATGTTGCTCTTAACTCTGAGAGCAAGAGTACAACATGAAGATGTCTCCGCGGTTCTGTCTATTTTCTCCAAATTAGTAGCATATGGCTTGACGCCCCCATAAAGAACAGGACACAATGGCCTTAAACGCCGAGCATTTGAGTAAAGAAAATCGATAATATCTAGACTTTTATTATTAAAGCGGACTGTAACACACAAACTTAAGCTCGTCACAGTAGAAAAAGCGTACAGTGAAAAAACCCACAGAATTGATTTATGGTTCTTGTTACATTCATTCATTCTAATGGACCGTTTAAATGTACGAGGCGAGCATGTATAAATATCAAAGACATCTATGCATGGTGTTGACGTTGGACTGACCAACTACTGCTGACAAACCGGTTTTCAATGGCAAATGGAGAACAAATGAGTCACTCTGATTCTTCACAGCGATAGCTTGCTAGATAGAGTTTCTCTCCTAACCCTTCTGTAAAGTGTTCTACCAATTATTTTCGTATTGTTTAATTTCGTATTCCTTGTTGTCTGTAAATTTAATATATAAATTTTTTTGTGATAATTTGTTAGTCATGTATGGCGGGTCAACACAGACTCCGTCCCAAGTTCAGTCTTAGGTTAAAGCCAATGGTTATATGATACGGCTGCTATATCAGGCAAAGCCTATATCAGGCAAAGAGTATATCAGGCATATTAGGGGGAATACAATTATTACCCTGTTCAACCACAGTGTGATATATTACGGTAATATTGAAAGAAGTGAACAAAGAGCATAATTATTTGGTGTGAAACACAAAATCAAAGGACGGTTGCTACCACATTTGAACTCATCATAAACTAGTGTGTATGTCACGTTGCCTCACTTCTGTTTGTTTATCCTTTCCAATTGGGATTTTGATTGAGAGAAACTTATTTGGTTTTTGCAATGCTAAACAATCTGCTTTGTTTAGGATCCCCGACGTATTTTAACACAAATCCGTTGGAGCACACCAAAGTGTTTATATACATAAGCAAAAACCTTTTTTCGTAGAGGTCCCTTAATTTCGTCTCCTAATCCAAGAGATATTTTACAGGTTCCGCATGTCTCTGCCCCACAGTTGTGGGACGCTGGTTAAATATTTATATTGTATAGAGAATGCCTGATACCATTTAGTATTTTTGTCATAGAGGTGTGTTTTTGTTAACGGCAGAAATCGCTCACGGCTATTTTGTCTGTCTGGACACACACTTCTAGACACCCTTCCATTTTAAACGGAAGTAGTGGAAATGGACCAGCCGTAAATAATTGATGTCGTTAACACAGCTGAAAGGACGAAACACAAAGAATATATTTTCTTTAAATATTGATTTTTCGTCTTAGAATGTAGAAGATACAGTGTAATTTTTGTTGCTTTCAGTTCCATTGAATAAAAACTTGGGCCCTAGACGTCATTGGCAAATAATGAGAAGACAGGGAAAGTACGACAGTCATCACAAGCACATCTGTTTCAATGTTGCCCTTAAGTTCCGAGAGCAAGAATACAACATGAAGATCTTTCAGCGTTTCCCTTCAAGCCTGAAGCTGGCTCTTTCACCAATTACACGTGCATTATAGTTTCCCTGAGAACACTGTCGTGTTTTGGGCAAACAGACAGTCAAATGTTAAGTAAAATTCAAATCGGGACCTTTTTGGTCTCGGTCCTTCCATTTGCCTTCCACTGTATTGATAAATTAGTATCCAGTGAGACTGGAATCAAACGACATGTTTAAATTTTTTAACAAATATAATTTTGTTAGTCTCAAAATGACTATTAAATGGATTGGCCCCGACCCTTGGAACAGAGCAGAACGGCTTTGAACATCCACTATTCTGCCTTTTTTCTCCAAATCACTAGCATATGGCTTGACGCCGCCATAAAAAACAGAACAGAATAACCTTAAACGCCAAGCATTTAAAAATATTTTAAAACATCGTAAAATACATTATAGCAAATTTGAAGGTAAATAAACCAAAGATTATTTATTTGACCAGCAAGGGACATTGTTTCTGTTCACAAATGTCCCAATAACATAGATTTTCTAATAGCAAAATATTATTTTATTATAAACAGTTGGCATATTTTCGTCATTTTAAACAGATCCTAGTTTAGATTCAACTTAAGAGCTTTTCACCTTTTAAAGCCTTTGCAGTTTGGACAGATTCTTGTCCAGACTTTGTTATTGACGGCAACTGCAGTTTTACGTGTAGGTTTGATCAATACAAAATTGAAAAGAATCGGTTTGGTATACAAATTAATGTTCGACAAACATATATACCTACGCCAAGTCAACGACTTGAAGCCCTATTCATAGCTTTAAGGATAGCATTTGTTGCAATTCGAAAAAAGAAGGACGGCTGAGTAATTGTACAGTGCGAACGATATATATTAGGAGTTCCTTTTATCCTGGTGATCTCAGAGCAAAGCGCAACAAGAAGCCGAGCAGTAGTCAAGTGGTTGAGTTGTCTTTTTTGTTTTCTCCCCCAACTGGGCTGGAACACCGTCATATCATTGAATTAAATTTGACCAGAAGTCTATCAAGTAGAAGTATGAAACCAGCCATTGACCTGTCCCAACTGCATTGTGAATTTTGGTGGACTTTCATACTGCCATAAGAGTCATTGCGCAAGAAATGGTAGATTTCGTTAGTTTCGAGCAGTTTGAATTTCAGAATCCACTGACGCCTTATGGGTAAAATATAACGTTTGGAAAGTGGCAGAAAAAGCGTCAACATGATATACCCACGATTCCACACCCAATTCATGTCCTTAGAGATTTCTCTATGTCCCGCTAGGTGGCGCTTTTTCATTTATCAGCGCTAGGTTGGTCAGGGTCTGGGTAAAGGCTGGTTTCATACTTCTACTTGACAGACTTTTGGTTTGATGTTATACCGCAGACACGTCTCTGCAATGTTATTGCCTTTATGGGGGTGGGTGGTGGTGAGGGGCATTTACTATATGTTTTTTTTAGGGAGAATTATTTCATTTGACTGATTTTATTTCTCTGTGACAAGAATTAAATAGAAATCTTTATATGAAATCTTACTTTGGTCAACCGTTTGTGGTGCGTATATCAGATTAATATTTCTCTGTTAAACAGTTACAACAAACACAGACCTGAAGGAGATCAAATTCCCCATATAAAGAACAAACAATGTTTTCAAAAACGGCCTTTATCTATGTCTGTAGTGCTTCGTTTTTCCAGCACCACTTCCATGTATTTAAGACTCCCATCAGATATACAAACGTTACTCAAGGCCAATGAACAGAAAATAAAAACCAACGAGACCATTTGTGCTACTAATGTAGCGGAAAGTTATACAGCTCTCATATTCGAGAATAAAACCCCTACGGTCCTACGGGACGGTTTTTATACCTACATTAGGAAAAAGGAAAAGATTGCAAGTGTCAAAAGGGTCGTCATGATGTCTCTTAACGACACTATTACATGTATAGAGACAACGCCGTCAAATTTATGACCGTTAAAACCCGCAAATAAAGAGGTGAACTCCGTTTGATAAGCTTAAACCTTCCCTTTCTGTGTGTAAATATACTGTTGAGATGCAATTGAGAGAAACGAAAAAGTTCTCTGCAATTAGAATTGAATACTTTGCTATTGGGGTAATACTATTGAGATACAATAAAAAAAAAGGTCAAAATAAAACTTTCGGTGCAATGGGAGTCTCAGAAAGTTGGGAAGGGAGATACTTTTATCCTTACAATGCGGTCCTCTGACGTCAGGACATTCGTGAAAGTGAAACTAATAAGTGACGTCAAAAACATTTTTGCATTGGGGCGCTACTCAAATATCTATGAATCTCGACCCTTTTGACGTCAGAGGACCACCTGCAACACCCCTTTTTTGATATGACGAGACTTCTATTCTCAGACATTGAATTGGACGCAACTGGCTCACCTGGGAAGTAAAAATGCACATTTCTATGGTGATTGAAAGGTCACGCGATTTTCCCTCCACGATTTTGTTGATTGTTGTAAAGGTCCGCAAACACATATAAATATTTCACATATACGGAATGTGAATATCTAAGAACGAGTAATACCTTCCCCTATATTGATATTCAATGACAGTTAGGCGGACGAACAAGTATGCCTATAATTGAATACATTCACGGCCCAATGATTTGGTCAAAAATATACTAAAATATACTATTTGCTCGATTTTCGCAGTTGTTTCAGTGTAAAACAGGAAACAAAATATTAATTTATCTGAATTTAACTCGACGAGCATTAACATCTCTTTTACGGATTTACATAGTTGACATGGGCTGAATCAAAAACTGCCTTAGCGGTTTGAGACACCAAAAAGTCTCGATCGTCTTTTCTTCCTCCAATCAGCTGCCAGTTGCTTTAATTCGCAAATTCAATGATTTTCTACTCCAAAATTAGATCCTTTTTTTTACCCAAATGCACTTCCTTCAAATTATAATACTACTTTCTCCTTTTATTTCTATAGATGCTGCAAAATGGAATCAAATGAAATCAAATCAGTTTCTTTCAACACACGGATTTCTCTGCCTGTAAACCGGTAAAGCATCTTTCCAATTCCCGCTCTCGGCGAGAGAATTCGTGGATTCATCGGTAATTTAAGGTTAAAGCTTGATGTTACATATCCCTGTGTATTGTAACCACAGGTTAAATTGCTGATTTGATCTTAAAAGTCGTGTTAAACAGGGCCTTCCATGTGTATAATGACGTTGCATTGTCGATGTTTTTGAAGAGGTGATACTAGTTCAAAATAAACTTGAACTGGAGCACAATACAAAATATGACGCAATTTGCTGTGTCTTCACTAAACTGGAAACAACCACGTGTTACACTGATTCTAGATATATAAAGGTCCACAATTCCACAAGAATCTTACGGTGTATTGAAAATACATTATAAAGCATAGATTCCATAGACAGCAATGTCTTTGATCCGACTTTGAAGAATTCTCTGCATTGTTAACTTATACAATCGTCAACGATTCTGGATAGGGTATCTCCAGAAGTGTAGAAAAGATCATTTGAAGGCCAATGAATTGATAGGTTTGTGACTCAATCAATCTCTCAAAAAACCCGCTTTGAATAGATTTAACAATTGTTTAAAGAAAACTTCTACCACTATGCATAAAACATTCACATTTTCACTCTTGTGAGTCAATCTTTCCAATTGAGGCAATTGCCTTTTATTTATATTGAAATAAGACTGTTTTTAACAATACTGATAAGGTTTTTCATTATTGATTTGTTACTACACGGATTCTCCTGTTAAATAAGATAGGACTCATTAATTGTTAACACCGCCTTGCAGTTTATCGGTTCATTTCGTCTGTTCTTGACAATCGTCACTGATCGTTGGCGTAAGACCATTATTATGCGTTTTGTCAGCCCCGAATATAGTTCCTAATTAAATTAGTGTGTTGTCTTGTTTTTTTTTCTGGTCCTGGAAATTTGATTTAGGTGGAGTATTTGGTATTGATGTGAAGTAATTGAGTGAAAGTTTCTTGTCTATGTCGTATTATAGCCTAAATAATACCCGATTCTCATACAGACCTGTAACAGGAGAGGCCATAACACACGCCACTTGCTAATCCACAAACACCCAAGTACACCTTTGTATTGGGTGTCGTAACATATACATTTATTTTTTATATGTGTTGCTCCAAATAAGTTGGGGTGAAGTGATGGGGATCAATGAGAAAGCTAGCCACACGAGTTATTATTAGAACTTTGCTGTGTCCATGTTCTCATATAAAAGATCGCGCTTTGAAAGTTTCATCCAAATCGCTTGAAATACACGGCTAGAGCTATCAATCTACAACCAGATTTTCTCCTAAAACAACCATAGATATAAATTAATAACGCGAGACGATTGTTTCACATTCTCAGATGTAAATTTATTCACATTAAACCGGCTGTGTTTAATGAATTAAGGTTAAGCCATTAGGTTGGCAATGTTTTTATCCCTAACATCCATCCATCTTTCTATTTGAGGAAATAAATATTTATTCAAATCAGAATGAGGCTCTATATAGCCCACCTGATATATGATTATTGATGACAAAGTAAATTTAGCTTCTTTCCAACTGGGGACTCAGTGGAGGTCAACGCAAAAGTACCTTGTGTACTTCAATTTTCGAATTACTTTAAAAAAGTCGTCTGGTAATCTTGTTTTTCGATTGGTGTTGCTTACCTTCTAATAACACCCAAAAAGCTGTCTAATGATCATGTTGTTTTGATAAATGCTGAGTACATGTATCTTGGCGATAGTTGCAAAATCAAGTGACCTGAACACTGATTATTCTGCCCGGAGACTGCACCTGTTTAACCCTCAAGTATATTCGAAAAAAACTGTATTCAATTCGTGACGTATCGTTCGCAATACTAAACATCAAGAGAGGTTTTTATTCGTCCAAGAGTTTGCGACTTACCTTACAAGAAATAAATGCTTTACTAGAAACTTTAGTATTCCAATAAGTTAACCCAATAATTTTCTTACAGATGAAGCTAGTTGTCGAACGCTAAGCTATATCAGCATCTGTAATCTTTATTCCGGTCGAGTTTATACTTATATCGTTTCAAGCTGCACTTAGGGCTCATATTGCTATGAAAGGCTAACACCGGATTCAGTCTCTAATAGAGGTTACGAGGGTAGAGTAAAAACAAGTTTTTGAAAGCTTATCCATTTTCTATTCGTCAGATTTTTTTGCCCATTTCGTTTTCGGCACGTATTGTGGATAACTATCCTGTTTAAAAGTTTGTGAATGATGTCCAACGGGCTATAATTTAGTGTATCCCCGATAATCACCTGGAATAGATGTCCGACGATCTGTCAGCCATCTTCAACGGACGGGATGGTCGACTTGACGCGTTCGGGTGTGGATGCCACTGGACAAGCATCGATTTAGCCAACAGTCTACCTATGGTTCGCAACCGAACCCCCGACCCATCTTTTGGTGAAGACTGTATTCCTTCGTATGATTGGCTCGTCTTTGTGGGCTGGTTTTCTGGACCAATTGAGCTCTCAAACCGTCATCTAATTGAAATACAGAGAAGAATGACAAGTGAAACAAAGGCAGCGTGGATCCCGAACAAAACAAAAAAACAATTATTTTATTATTTAAGTTGAAATAACGCACTTTTTACAAGAACACAAGAAAACAAATCATCCCAACATCAATACTCGATTGGCTGCTGCAGAGATATCCCCAATTGTATGAGATGAGAATCAATCATTTGTTAAAACGACGCCTAACAGTTTTCCGGTTTATTTTCTGTCCTCTTGACAATTCTCAATGATGGTTTTAAATCTGTTCTCCTTAACGGTGTCCAGGGAATCTCCGCACCACAATGAGAGTTTTTGAACAACAGCGATGACTCATCAATGGAGGTAATCTCTCCCCTTAAGATGATACGACAGTTTGATTGATTTATTTGCTGATTAATTGATTGGCTGCTTTATTGATTGATTGAAAAATTGATTGGTTGATTGGCTGATTGGTTGATTCATTCAATGATTTGTTCGTTCGTTCTTCAGTTCACTCACTCACTCACTCACTCACTCACTCACTCACACACTCACTCAACAATAAAATGTGTATATTGTTGGGGAAATAATGTGCCTGCAAAAAAGACCATAAATTAAATTCATGCATTGAAAATATAACATCTGATGAGAGAAATAGAACCCGATGTGAGCCTGCTTTTCCGATATTCCCCATTTATCCAAACTGTAGCATACTTTCAATCAAACAGTTCGTTTCATCGGTATTCTTCCCGTATAACTATCTAAACAATCTTGCACTGGAAGTTATTTGGTCTTGATTGAACCTGTGAACACTGACATAAAAGAGCTACCACATTGTCAAGCCGCAAGATAAATTCATGTCATTAGCAGATGACCGGGTTTCTCCGCCACAGGTTAAAACGAGATTGATTTCTTCGGTGTGATACTTCAAGCAATGTCTCGTGAACAGCCATGTAATAATAGTTTAACGCAAGGACACTGTCGACAAGAGAGATAGAGTGGGTTTTGTTCTGTTCCGAAGAAAATTTGACCTATGAGCAGAAAACAGTATCAATATGTTTAGTGATAGTTAAGCCGTCTTAAACGTCAAAACAATCACCTTCAGCAATGCATATGTATATATAAGTACTGTTGTTGTTAACCATCATTACATGTGCTATTCCTTATATTGACTAATTATTGTTAAAGACAACAGCTCTTGTCTTGTTGATCACAAGTAAAACCATTCAAATAACGAATGATTTGAACGATATAGACTCAATCTAAACACAGGCAAATCGGGAGACTGATCACCAGTAAGTGGATTTTGGTCAATGAATATGAGTTGTTGAAAAAACAGGTAAATAATTTCAGTTAATGTTGCCCAGGAGGTACAAAATATATCACATGGGAATGCCAGGGCGACAAAGATGGCTTCAGTGTTGTAACTGTGCCTATGCTGTTTAGCTTCGATCGCCTTTAAATAAGTGAAATAGCATTTATCAAGGCCTTAAGCACAACTTTATCAACAATCGAAAAGTTAAGAAGGCACACTTAAAAAAAAATATTTGATTTTAAGGATTGAAAACAACAGTGTTTCGGCAAACGTTTCAACTACATGTGTTCCATATTCAATGATATTCCTTATTAACAATTGAATAATTTAGCCGGCCATCAAGTTATTCAGACAGCTGACTAAAAACATTTGCTAGAATGTTCTTTAACATTTTAAAGTTTAGACGTACGTTTGGGTGTCATTGTATTCAATTGTTTAGAGATAAGATATAGGTTGCTTTATACCATACCAAAATTGCCAAGTCCCTCATGTCTACTTGTAATGCTACGGTCTTACCAATTTTCGAAAATATGACAGTTTCTTGCATCAACGGAACCTCAAATTGTCAAGGGATAAGAATTGATAAAACTATTCCCAAATTATTCATCAACAATTCCACCCTGAAATCGTATCAGGAAGCTAGCAAATGGTTGACTGATGCAATGGAAATGTTATTTGATGTTAAAACTCAAGGGTATTCCACTTATAAGACTAATATACATGACCGGTGATTGTGAAAAACAAGAAAGAATTCCCCTAATCGCACATCGTTATCTCGGCATGTTATCCCGTTGTAAAATGCCCTCAGTGGCAACAGGAAGACATTCTGTTTATGATGTTTTTTGTGGTTTGTCTTGTGATTGTCTTGCTAATCGTCATTGCCAGTGGTGTGGAGGCCGATATCCGTCACCCAATTAGAGTGAATTTAAGGTTATGACGCTTGTTTTGAGTATGGTTTGAAATTTACTTAATTGTGCTGTATATTTTGTCTTCTTATATATTTGACGTTAAGTTTGTCTCACATACCAGATACTCAACCTTTGTCCAGGATTACTACTCTTGACTAAATCACTGTGACCTACTTTAAAACTGATTGTCTATTTACGGACGTCATCTTAGGTGTTTCCCTGTTTACTTAAGCGGAAAATTACTCATTACCTAATTACATTGTTTTTTTTTTTAGTTACCAGTCATTGAGGTTAAGTTTCCAAACGTCAATTTTCCTGTATTCAAAAATAAGATTAGCTTGTAGTGTGTTATACTTATGGATTAGTCACTCATACAGACCCATTGAGCGAAGGAAACCAGGCTAAACACCACTAGTTCCAATCAAAGACAAAAGCAATGCAAAGATGTCACAAAAAGATAGGTCTCTAGTCGCCCCTTTTGATCTGTCCGCTCAACGTACTGCAATAAGTCAAATACATTGAGACTACTTTTCCAAGCGTGAGTTTTTGGCAAATGGGAAAAAAAGAATGGCATGATTGATCGTGTGATTGCGTTGTTTGTTTTATTAAGGTTTGAAGCCCTACTCGTGGTTATTTCACTTTCATGACGGCGTGGCAGCCTACTGAGAGAAGAAAACCTCCAATAGACGACACCGCACAAACAATAAATGGGGAGGAAAAACTAAATGAGAACCGTCATCATTAATTACAACGCTCATGGCAAAATAAAACCATAAAAATGTCTGAAGTATATTAAATGCGCTACTTTGTTTGTTGTTACAAATAGCGTCTTAATTGTGTATGACAGACTCAAGAAAGGTTTCATACTTGTTAAGGTAGCTAGTGTACTGTAGTATCTTAATTAAGAAAAAACTACAAAATGACATAGTCCTACGGTAGCTTGGAGTCAGACATACAGTGGCAAACAATTTGATAAGGATCTATATCGTAGTTTTTTCTTACGACGACATATTAACACCAATAAAACGCCATACTCAATCTATTACATTATACACATAAATTTATCAGACGGCATAATTTTATTATAATAGATTGCTACTGTGGATTTTACTTCGTTACATTATAGGATAGAGAATCGGGCATCACAGGAGGTGGGAATGTCAGTGTGTCAGTCAGTCCCTCTT
>JARFOD010025566.1:0-10805 GCA_031763545.1 Mopalia muscosa
TGGGCCATGGCCCTGCAGAATACTCCCTTGGCTTCCTCGGTCGATCGTAAGAGGCGAGAAAAGAGGTTGCTTTCTGTATTTGTGTCCGTCGTCATATAAGTGAAATACCCTTGAGTACAATGTTAAACACCATTCAAACAAACAAATCAAATACCTTCAGAAACATCTATTTACTCGGTTAAATATTTAAGGGCAGTATGTACTATGCATATCTACTAGGCAGTTATTACTTTTTATAAATATGATTTTGACATTTAATATATTCAATATAAACTTTGTATTTCATTATGTATTTGATTCATTTCCAGAAATTTATGTTCTACGTATTGAAGAGTAGCGATGTACTTGACATCCTTGTACCCATTCTGTATTTCCTCAATGATGCTAGAGCAGACCAGTGTAAGTACTGATTGTTAGTCACTTCTTGTTTGACAATTTACATTTACATGAAAAAGCCCTGAAACAAGTTCTTTGACCTGATTTATAGTTAAAGATCGAACGACAAAACAGAGAATAAAGAGGGTTTTTTTTTAGCCTCAATCGAAAAAAATAAATAAAACTGAAATCAAAGGATATAAACTTTATGCAGCTCAGTTAATTCTAGAAGCAGTGAAAATTAAACTTTTTTTATAAAATTTTGAGAGATCACTATCATTCAGTTATCACTTATGTTATGTTTTATTTCAGCCCGAGTTGGCTTGATGCACATAGGAGTTTTCATCCTGCTATTACTGAGTGGTGAGCGTAACTTTGGGGTGAGGTTAAACAAACCTTACAGTGTTCGGGTACCAATGGATATCCCTGTGTTTACCGGCACACATGCCGACTTCCTTATAATCGTGAGTATATCTCTTTCATTGGGGTCTGTAACATTAATTTACTTCGATAATTTTTTAGGGCTTAATAAAAGCTGAGAAAAGGTCATGAAACAAAATTATAATGTTGCCAAGGTCTCCCTGAATTAAAGGGCAACATAACTAATTTTGTCAATTATATGTACTATAAAACATTAGTAAGCTTTTGTTTCATATGCTTAAAGCAATAATATTATATGAACAATTTTGACTACTAAAAGAACAAAATGGTAAAAGAACAGTATATTTCTTCTCAAATTCCTCCATTAATTTACTATTCTGGAAGCTATTTAAAAGACATGACAATTGTAACTGAGAAGCAGAAGATGAATTTTTATAAATATTTGTCTGATTACATGCTGTAATTTTGTCACAACAAGCAATAAAGTTAGAATTTGTCACGGAGGAAATTGGAGGTGATTTAGGGTATGTTGGAACAGTGCCGTAATCTTATGGTGAAATACCCTTCAAGAAGGTAGTTATACACAAATCAATCAATTAATAATTTCAGTTACATCTTATTTGCCAAAAGCATTCATATTGAAACACGGCCAAATTATCGTTTACTAAGTCCATGTGTTGTTTGTTGTCAGGTTTTCCACAAAATTATCACAACAGGTCACCAGCGTTTACAGCCTCTCTTTGACTGTCTCCTTACTATCATTGTTAACAGTAAGTTTATATTGGCTATCAATTTGGTGGATGCATGTTAGAGAAAGTCAAACAAATCTGTAACTTCAAAACAGTGTAATGTATTAATAAAAATGTTGTCAAATAATTTTAAGTAAGATTTTACTAAATTAATCCTCCTTGAAGGCTCCTTCGATGGATGACAGGTGGACTTGAACACATGGGCAGTAATCAAAGGAGGATTAGAGTGAACGGCACAATGTGGTTCTTCTTAGTGGTTTCCCCTCAGTTTTCTCAGTATTTAGGAAATTAAGGAAAGGTGTGAACTGGAGAATCTGTTGTCATATAGGTGAAATACCCTTGAGTTGGATGGTAAACACTGATCAATCTAAGAAACAAACCAATAAGGAGGTCAGATGAATGTAATAAATTGTCTTGGTTAATTTTGAAAGTTAGCAGCACAGCTCGAAAAAATAATTTTTCCTTGGCATTGAGTGACAATTGCAGAAAATTTCCCACTGAATGCAGGAAATTCCTGACCTGGGGGATGTAACCATCTAGAAGCGTCTCTCTAGAGGGTGTTACGTGAACCCTAAACATGCACATTAAGTTCACAGTCTGGTTGGGAATACATCCAAATCATATTTTCACAATATGTTACCCATACCTATTGTTGTATTGCTTTGGATGTCAGCTTTAAAATGAAGGACAACAAGACAAAATAAATATATTCAATGCAGATGAGTTTTGGTCTTTTCAGGCAGTGCTCTCCCACGTTGTACCCTGCTTTTCAATAGACATGTAATCCAATCACTAGCCTACTATTAAACTTTAAAAATGTTATTATGCAATGTTGCCACATGTACAATAATATTCTTACTAGCAGGTACCTTTAATTCTTAAGGGGACAGCGAGGGACACACAAGCGATATAATCGCTCGATCGTGGTGATCTCATTGACAGCGAATTTGCCATTGAAAGTTTCCAGCCGACTTGAACGCACACACACGTGGCGATTGATCAAGCTAACTGAAATACTTTTTCCATTAAAATTTTTAAAAGCCATGCCATGTCAAATCTGTTCACGTTTGCCACTAAAATTCTGTTTTCTTTTGTCGTTTTGTTTGTCGTATTGTACGAAAACATAAAGATCTAAAACTTGCTTAAATACTGTCTGTATGCTCAATGAACTTCAACCCCACCCGCTTGTTGGGTAATGATAAAACTCCTTTGAGCGATTCATGGTTTACATGATTGGTAATGTGCAATTTATTCAAAAATGACCATTTGTATGACCACCAAACTATTTGCTGCATACTGTTGTTGCCTTCCTACTTACTGTCTATCTTATATTCATACTGAAGAAGGTCATAGCTTGGTGATGCTCAACGATCGAAAGACTTGCATCCATTACACAAACAGTTGAAAAACAAAGATGGCCACACTTGCAGAGATGTGCTACTGCCTCATCAAGGACTTTACACTTCCCGCGAGAGTCGTAACTTTCCCGGCAATGACATTCCCGTATTCCTACTTTTTCGAGCCAAAGCTAGCAGTATGAATTGCAACACAACTCTCTGAAAGGTTAATCATGATCCTCTTTGTTTCAGTTTCTCCATACTTGAAAACCCTTTCTATGGTGGCCAGTACTAAATTACTCCATTTATTTGAGGTATAGTTATATAATCTTTAATACTTCAATGCTACATGCTTTTTTATTTTTTTGTTTGTGGAAATATGTAGGGTAGTTGGAGGAGTTACATGAAGTAACTGCCATTGTCAGTGGTTGGTTTCCCTCGTAGATAAGACCAAAGCAGATTAAGAAATGGACAATCAGTCATACAAGTGCAGTACACATTATTATGATGATAAACACTAACAGCTAAACTGTTGTGATATTGTGACAAAAATGTTCTAGAGAAAGCCTGGTTTTTATCTTCCATTGGTTAGAATACAATAAATTATTATTGAAACTTAAAGGAGAAAATATAAATTATGTTAATGTCAACTTTGTTTAATTTCATTGATGATTCAGACATTTTTTTTTAGCAGTCTATGCCCATGAATCACGGGTCAAATGATGGACTTAGTACTGATCCAAACAAAAACTTGACAAGAATGTATTAAAAATATAGTGTAAATATGAGTATGTTTTGTCTGCAGGCATTCAGCACTCCCTGGTTTCTGTATGCTAGTCCCACTAATCATCACCTAGTGTTCTTTCTGTTGGAGGTCTTCAATAACATCATACAATATCAGTTTGATGGTAAGACAATTCTCCCACCTGTATGTTTACCTTTCAATATGGCTTAAAGCACATGTCAATCACAAAATAACCTACATAAAATAACATATAAATCTTGCAGAAGTAAAAAAGACCAGATTTTTCCCAAAGATATAATTTTGTCCTACAGTATTTAGTTACGGGTACTATTTTTATTGTCACTTTAAATGATTTGACAGGTTTTGGCTTTGAAAAAAAGGTAGAGAACATATGAAATTTAAAACGAAACAGGTCACCAGTTAATGATTAATTGACTGTACAATTCCTGTGCTTTTATATTCTTGGCAATTTACTTATCATATTGAGTTTGACGTAAAACTCCAATCAAACAAACAAACATACAAGCTTATCATATTTACAGAAGTAATGTTTTTGAACCAATTCTATAGTAATAACAGCCTGATTGAGGCATGCTTTTAAGTGTACCTTCCTCCCTGACTCTCTAGGTGGTCAGGAAGGAGCCCTCTGGCCCACTGATGGATCTGTTTTGTCATTATTTGCCATAAGTGAGGTTGAGGGTGGTGTCCTTCACCCATTGGTCTGATACTCCCTCATTTGAGGGAAAGAACTAGCTGTTTCATCAACAATCTTTCTCGGACATCACCAATTGCATGTGTGTAACATCACTAGTGTTCATGTCTATCCTTACAGCCCATAATAAAACAAAATCCAACTAATATCCATAAATAAAGAGAAGTTCACTGCCATAGATCCTATTCCGTATTGTTGGATTACATCTCCTTAACATACGCGGACGGTTGAGGGGAGCTTCATGTTGCCCTGGTGCTCTCAGAGTTAAAGGGGAACAGGAAGCTGATCTGTTTGTGATGTGTTGCGTCTTGTTGTTGTCCTCCTGTATTTGTCCTGGTCCTGTCTTTGTTTGTTGCCAGTGGTGTTGAGGGTGGTTTCCTTCACCCATTGGGCTGGCGCCTCGTCATATAAGGGAAATACCCTTGAGTACAACGTTAAGCCCCAATCAAACAAACAAACCTCTCCTTAACATACAGTACACAGCTGTTCTGTTTCTGACCCAACATTGTATTTATAGCGATTCTTTACTTTTCCATCTAAAGATCCCCAGTCAGTTTGGGCATTTTTTAGAATAGACCTGAAAAAC
This sequence comes from Mopalia muscosa, assembly GCA_031763545.1. Classification (NCBI taxonomy): domain Eukaryota; kingdom Metazoa; phylum Mollusca; class Polyplacophora; order Chitonida; family Mopaliidae; genus Mopalia; species Mopalia muscosa. The sequence continues at coordinate 4,886 of JARFOD010025566.1, forward strand.
AACCCTAAATATAAAAAATAGTTTTTACAATTATTACTTCCAGTTTGGTATATCCAGCAAGCTTTGTTAAAAAAATAAGATATTTCACTATCTTAAACTCTATTAGACCATATCCATTGTCATTGAAATTAAGATTGTAATTATTTTGTGTATTTCAGGTAATTCCAACCTTGTGTATACTATTATCCGAAAGAGAAATGTTTTTCATCAGTTAGCTAACCTGCCATCTGATCACTCGGCTATTGCTAAAGCTTTAACAAAGAGAGGAAAGAAGTTAGTTCAGCCTCAGATTGATAGTAAAGAGCCCCAGACTATGGAGGGAGCTATCCCTGCCTCTGAGGCAGAGCCAGGCACCCTCAAAACTACACTCGCAGCCACACCAAGTAAGCACTTTCACTAACATCAGTTTTGTAATGAGTGGGAATAAAGGACATGAGTTCATTGGTACTTTTTATAATTTTGGTTGATAGAGTACTTTCTGTGTTAGAAGTTTTTTCAGTTAAGAAAATGAGAATGGAATCTTAAATTGACCACAAATAACTCTAAACAACACCAACAATTTAGTACTGCTTTACTGTTTATTATATACTGAATACAAAGTTTAAATATCAGTCCAGAATTATTAAATTGTTACTTTCTTGGGTAATGTTATAATGAAATACAGCCCTCATTTTGATATAGTACGATGTGAGAACAGTGAAGGAATATTACCTTTTAAACCGAATAAAACACTTTAATATTTTATTACTGTTTACTATTTGAGAACCTTGTCATCACACCAATGAAATAAATTTACTGCATTATATGCCAATCAAGCAGTGTAAATGAAATATACCTTTTATCATCCTCTGACTAAGGGCAGTTTGTTTGAACAGTAGCAATGCTTTCTTTACTTAACACTGGAGGAAAATTGGCTTTCCGACATAATAGAAACGCTTCACATCTTGGTTGTGCTAGTGTCAATTATTGTTAGAATACGCCGCTGTCATATAAGTGAAATACCCAGGGCATAAAACACCAATCAATCAATCCCATATTACTCTTTTAACATGTTTAAATTTTTATAAAAGGATGTTTGTACACATTTCTAATTTTTCTTAGAAACAGCAAATCAATATCTGTATGAATGGATCATATTTCCTTAAAGTGGGTGTGATGAATCTAGGTTTCTTTTCGAAAGTTATAGTTGAATAGAGAAAGTAATTGTATTAATCATGTACTATGTTTCAGGGTTGGAGAAGATGACAGAGACAGCTGCCCCTGATGAAGGTCACAAACAACCCACCCTTAAGGAGTTAGCCTCAGCAGCCACCAGCAGTCAGGGTATCCAGCCAAAATTAGACCCAACAGACCAATTAGCTGGTGGAGACGCAGGACATGATGGTGAACAAACACGGCCACCACTACACAAAATGAAAAGCTTGGTAAGGATTTATTTTACAGCCAAAAATAATGTAAGATTAACAAATGAAATAGAAAGTAAAACTAACACATTTGCTGCTTTTTCTGAAAGAATTATAAATCATACATGTAAATCATTTGGAGAAACTACTTTGAAATGATAAATGATGTCGGTTATTCTCTGTACATCAATTTAATATAAAATATTGATGGCTCTGGCAGTTTTTGTGTGCACCCGCAATTATAAAGACACAAGACTTGACAAATAATTAAACATTTTAAACTAAAGTCTCGGCTTTTAGTTCCTTACAACAAATATATTAAAAAAATAGTAAATAGTGTTTAAGATTGAGGTTACAGGCCTGTTCACCACTCTATCACTGTTCATGTATGATGATGTTGTTGTTGTTGTTGTTGTAGCCGACCCCACCCTCAAGCCCTTCTTCCACCACCTCGGAGACAACTCAACAGAGACAGGTGAAGAGGTCAGGCTCTGTGACCTCAGCCACCACAGCTAGCTGGGTAGCCACACCTGATTGGGTAAGATATTCAGATGCATAATTAGTTCTATCATTACAGATCAGGGGCCAGTTGTTTCAAATACAATGAGCCTCTAGCGAAGTGGACAATCCATCGTCATAAAAGGAAATACCCTTGAGAACAACGTTAAACCCAAATCAAACAATCAAGCAGCCTGCCCCGGGGCTTTTATTCATACAGCTTCTTAAGTTTTTCATACAACAGTACACCCCAATCAAACAAACAACCGTAAGTTTTTCTTAAGTAAAGCAATATTTAATCAAATTATGAAATAACCAAATTAACATTTTATAAGTTTCACTTATTATCTTTCGGGATCATAAACAGTCACACAAAAAAGTGTTTAGTATTAAAAATGATGTTTGAAAATTTGCTAAATTTTCTAAACTTTTAAGAAATGTTTACAATGAAAAAGCTTTATAAATATGACCCCAGGTTATGTTTTTTGGAGGGTTAAGTTTTTCTGTACTATAAGAAATACATGTACTTACATTGTATGTTTTCAAAGTTTCACTCATTAACTTTCATTTAGAATCCTTAAAAGTTAGACAAAAGTAGTGTCAAGTATTAAAAATAATGTTTGAAAATTCACTAAATTTTCTTAACTTTTAAGAAATATTTACATTGTAAACAGCGTTATGAATATTGCCCCAGCTTATGTTTTTTGGAGGGTGTCGAGGATGGTTCTTTTGCAAATTTGGCTAGCACGCATTCATATGAGTGGGATAACCTTAAGTGTGGCATAAAACCAAAATCAAACAAACTATCTTAATAATTCGTACTATGTCATTAATTTAAGGTTCACTCGTGGAAACAAAAGCTCCCCCTCCAGACTATCATGAGAATGTTACAAGTTCTGGTTCCGCAAGTAGAGAAGATTTGTATTGACAAGTAAGTTCACTTCAGTTTTATAGGGAAGTTGGCCTGATCTTTTTATTTACTCAGGACTTTGACTTCTTTGTTTCCTTTATACCAGGCATTTAGCTAGGATTAGGAAAGATGGTATCCAAATTTATTGTCAACACCAACATGGGCCGGGGTTCATGGTCCACCTAGGCCCGAAAGCTCGAGAATCCTTGATTGCTGGAAATGGATTGTGAGCCATCTAGGGCTCTGAAATACTTGCAAGTTTATCTTGTTCTTTTAGGCCTTTTTAAAGTGTTTTTCGCATTTTTTTTTTATTGCAATGATATCGGAGAAAACACACAACTGGTGTGTAGCTGCTCATTTTCTCTTCGCTGTTTCAGAGAAAAGTATTTAGTTATTCTCTATGCCATGGTTGTACAACATTTGTAGGATATGATTTTCCCGGTGAATGAATCTCCATATTTCGGTTACACTATCGCAAATGCACGGAGATTTCACTTTGCGTCATATGATCACTTTATTCTTCTTTCTATCCTATTTCTATTTTAGCTAATAATATCGATCTCAAACGGCAAAACAAATGAGAGTATCGGCATATTCATGGTAATTTCGGGAAGAAAGTGAACTTTTTATGCTTCAAATTTCGGAAGTGCAGTTCTTAACTTTAGTTATATAATTTATCTACGAATATTTTTGCGTGTCTTATAACGCAGTCATTAAAAAAAATCCCCTTCAAAATTTTAAAGTATCCGTCAAAATGACGGGAAGACGCATTGCTAGCTAAATACCTGCTTTATATAACTTCCATTATGTGATCCAATCAGTTATTACAGAAATATAAAATAACCTCAGATGACACATTATATTAATTTAACTGAGTTGTGATTTTGAGACATTGAACAAATGCAGTATTTTCACATTTCATTCTAACTAATTGTTAGAAGTATAGAAGCGTCAAAGGAGTTGAAAATTCGGCATCAAAACACCACTCATTTTACCAATTAATTTGGGTAATAAATGATGTATCATTATTTGTTTGTAGAGGGTTGACAGATGAGAGTGAGATATTGAAGTTTCTTCAGCACGGAACTCTAGTTGGTTTATTACCAGTTCCTCACCCTATTCTCATCAGGAAGTACCAGGCTAACAGCGGCACTACTATGTGGTTCAGGACCTACATGTGGGGGGTCATATATCTCAGGTGTGTCTCAGCTCTTATTCACCAACACTTAATGATGTAGCCCATAGCCGTGGTTAAGTGGTTAGCTTACTAATCCTACTTCAATGTACTGCTTTCAACCCTCAGGTATATCACATGTTGTGGTTTTTACGAGGTTTCCTTCCGGTTTTCCACCCTAATAAGGATGTGTACAGGGTGAAGTGGACAATCCGTTGTCATAAGTGAAATACCCTTGAGTACGACGTTAAACACTAATCAAACAATCAATGTACCGCTCACAGGCTAGGGTTATTGTACCATTTGATAACATAATAACATTGCAAAGCCTAGGTTTGGTCAAAAAGCAACACAACATTCCATAAAAACCACTGACAGTTGAAAAACCAGTGGTACGCTTTCCTCATCTACTGGCCCTCTGGCTAAGGGCAGTTTGTTTGAAGAGTTACAGTGCTGTCTTTACTTAGCACTGGAGGAAAATTAACTTGACAACATTATGAAAACAATTCACATTTTGGTTGTGCTAGTGTCAATTACGGTTTGAATAAAATGATCAATCAATCCTCATCTATTGGGTTGTTTAGGGGATAGCGTTTTGGAGAACAGACTCTTTTTTTCGAAATACCTTAAAACATGTCAGGCTTTAAACATGAATCTATCACCACAATAAAGAACACTTTACGATTGTCACTCAATTATTTTAAGATGACAGATAAGCAGATTGAAAAAGATGGGTTATTGTGCCCAACTTCTAAATAACCTTTTTATTTGTTATTTTTTATTTGTTATTTTTTTCAGAAATGTTGATCCTCCCATTTGGTATGATACTGATGTGAAGCTGTTTGAAATCCAACGTGTGTAAGAGATATTAAAAAAACATGATCGAACAGTTGGACAAATAGACGGACAAATCTACAAATATGTTTTTCTCTTGTCACTTTTTTGTTGTCCAGTTTGTGTAAATCTCTTGTATGATGTTGTACATGTATATAGTGAGTTGACTAGCTGTGAGGATTTTAATGTACATGGAATAGTGTAAATGGTAAATGCATTTGATTTGTCATTTATGGATGGCATTTATAAGGTCTGTAAAAAGTTGCTACAAAGCTGTCTCTTACTTTTTTTTGTGTGTGTGTTCAAGCAATTTTAATATGAAATGTCAAAACATTTCAGAAAGTCTTAATTCAACAACTTGTTTAGAGGAAGTTACAAGTTGACACACTTACTAGTCTTGCTGGCTAACTTTATGTACAATATAAGCATATTCAAACATTAGGGCCTGTATTAAGTCTTCTGCTTGACTTTCGATGACCTCTGTCAACCATGAGGTATATGAGTCGCACGATGTGGCTCCGGCAATTGCAGGGGTAGTTTTAACAAGGTTTCCTCTCGGTTTTCCACCATAAGGGCAAGGAAGAGTGTGGAATGGATAATCCATCGTCATATAAGTGAAATACCCTTGAGTACAATGTTAAACCCCAATCAAACAAATAAACTTTACGTCCTATAGAAAGGTTTTTGGCAGGACCCTTTGGATACATCGGAGGACGATGCTCTGACTGTAATCATTTCTTGAACCAATCATCCACAGACGATGGCAGGTTGTTAATGTTGGCCTGATCCTGCTCAAATGTTTTGTGTAAAATAATTGACAATAGATGTTCTTTTATCTTTTAGTATGGGACCAAATTTACTTTAAGGAACATGTACAATTTGTAAACAAAGCTGGTGAAGATCATATTTTTTATCCATTTGCAACTTGACAAGAAAGCTTTTTATTGAAAATCCTCTGTCAAGTTATTTTAGGCTGTCAGCTATCGAGGAACATTCAATTTTCCATGAGCATTTTGTATCTGACACTTAAAGGAGAAGACCACCCAAAAACCATATTCTATAAATAAGTAAAACTTTTTGTGTGTAATACAATACATTAAT
>JARFOD010025577.1:0-10805 GCA_031763545.1 Mopalia muscosa
ATTCCTTTCTGGCTATCTTGTGTAGAATGTACATACACTGTAGACATCCAATGTACGTGTACATGGTCTTAGCTTGCGTGAACGGTGACGTGAATTTTCGTTTGCATAGCCTCCACGTAACCTGAACGAGCGTTCGCGTGAAAAAATAAGGCCTGCATGTCTTAAAACTGACATTTTTATTCATCTAAAAAATAATTCATCTAAACAACTTACCATTAACCGTGTTTAAAAACTCCCGCATTTTCTCCTCAATCAGATTTTCTGATGCCTGACTTTGATTAGCCAGAGTCTCCAGAAGTAGGTCATGAAGACTGCTCACAGCGGGGATACAGCCCATGTCCAGGGATTTAAATTGGTAGACTAACAATATACTCTGCGGCGTGGGAGACAGGACTCTATGGCAGTGAAAACAGGTACCACGTAAAATCTTTATAAAACAAGAAAATAAGTTTTAATAGTTATAGGCATATCTTTAGAAAGATTCTAGGAAGAAGAGATAGAGGACTGACAATAAGCTTGAAAAGGTTATTTTATAATGAGACTGAGAAGATCATAAGCCCATCCATGATGTTAAAAAATGAGGCTTATATTTTTGTTAGCATAACTGTGTTTTCTGAAATCATGTCTAATGACATGATTAATATTCAGTCGAGTCAGATACAGGAAATTATCATGACGAATTGTCCACATCACACTGTACACAGCCATATTACAGTGGAAAACAGAGAGGAAACCTCGTAAAAACCACCCCCGCAATTGCCGGAGCCACAACATGTGACAACATTCTGAAATCATGTCTAATGACATATTTAATATTCAGTCGAGTCAGATACAGGAAATTATCATGACGAATTGTCCACATCACACTGTATAAAGCCATATTACAGTCGAAAACCGAGAGGAAACCTCCCTGTGATTGCCGGAGCCACAACATGTGAATCGCTAATATACCCTCTCCTATAGAAGGCCTGCAATGTCACTGTTTTCTGTCACATCTCTAAACATTGGAAGGGAAAAAGCAGGCCAACCATTGAAAGGCTACTTACTTTCATAATTAGACTGATATATGTTCAAATCAAACTTTCACTTTTGAAATTGTACATCAAGAATCAACTTAATGTTGTTTTTAAGAGGGCAAATGATTTAAGGCCTATAAAAAAATGTCTCGTTTCCTCTAACCCAACCGACCCCACGAAATAGCTCCGAGTATAAAGTTTTTATTGGCTTTTAAAGACCTTCACGAAATGGCATATTTTGATAGCAAATTCAATTTTTGTATTGTTTTTAGGTAATGCAAGCATCTCTATCGGTTTTATTTAATATTTACTGTTTTGTACAATGCCTACAAAGAACAAATTTCCCCCCCAAAATTGTAAAATCCTGTCTGCCTAGCCAAATTTTTTTGAAGCCATTAGAGGAAACACAGCTTTTTTTTAGGCCTAACAAACCTATAAGCAATCAGTTTAGGAGAAGAACATTTCTTACAAAAACATATTGTATCCTTAAAAATTTGGTGGCGTTTTTATTTTCTACTTGGGGTACAACACCACACTTAAGGTTATTTCACTCAAATTACCGAGTGCTAGGCCAATGGGTAAAATTTATCTTTGAAAATATTGACTAACAACCAGCAAAGCAGAATAATACCTTGACTAAAGTATGAAAGTAGACTGGGTTATACACGGGCAATGGTAGCTGTATGTGACCCATGTGACCCGGGCAGTAGATGTAATTCAGACCACACGTCACACATGCATCATCTTTGTCTGTTGGGCCTGAAATGATAGAAAAGATAATGATTAGATTAAACCAGTTCATGTTTTGTCACCCGTGACACCGTGCTGTTGCAAAGTTTGAAAGACGTACAGGTTCTTGATTGCATTACAGGGTCTTATGTCCCATTAAATGTTACTTGATTCACATTACAGACTTAAATGCATGCCCTCTTTTTTTATCAGATGTGTCAACCTCAGGAGCCAAGCCAGAAATCAAAAGTATGGTGTCCCAAATGGTAATTTTGCTTCACTTTTTGAGTAACTGTGTGTCTCCTGCATGTACAAGTTTCTTTAAACAGGGAGTCCAATTGAGGCAACAGTTCAATTAGGTGTGTCCATTTGGATGGGTGGATACCCCTCTGTCTAAGCCATTGTTCAACCTACCCTATGACGGATAAAAAGGTTGCTATAACGACTCCAGTTGTTCACCGTTGAATCTCACCCCACAACATAGTCGTTTGAATAAACTGATCTTACTTAATGACACCCCTGGAAAAAATGTTAAATTTTTCGCAACCACTAATTTTCAGGTTAAAAATTTACTACATATGTCGAATATGGTAAGAAATATCTTAAACATCATGTACTAGAGGTTTAACTTTAACGCAATAAATACAGCTTGTTTCGGTTTGACATCAGTATTGGAGGTTATGCAATAAAAAATAATAAAATTCTCACCAGACGTAGAATTTGACGCGACGGTGGGTCGCATGGTCACATGATTTTCCAGGGGTGATTAATGCTATGAAGGCAAACCTGTTCACATGTTTTGTAAATAAAGCATTACGTAATGGATTGTTCAAGGTTCATATCAAAAGAATGGAATATGCTGGCTGGGAATTCTGACAAGGGGTGAATCTGAATTTCATAATGCAAATACTGTACGTTTAGTTTCTTTCTTATATGCGTATTTAAAATTTGGTCACGATATAAGATGTTCTGATACACCTCTTATCTTGAGCCCTGCATAACAAATATCAATTCATGGTTTTGTCTAGAAGATTTAAAAGGATTTAGAGAAAATCATCTCAGAAACTTACACTGTCTCAATAATCTAGCTCAATTCATGATTGGTGACATACGAAAATTGGCTAAATGGTAAAGTTAAACTTCAATTTTAGCTTTCTGAACAGACTTACCATAAGCAGGGTCATACAAGCCACCAGATGTAGGGTGAAGCAGGCTGTCAAAAGTCTGTGGATTCACAGCCTCTTTTATGCTCAGTCCAAGAATTTCTTCAGTGGAATAAGTACAGAAGCCCATAGAGCTTATTCTGTAAGTGGGAATCCCTAATACCTCCATGATCTTAGGACTTAGGCTCCACAAATATACCAACAGTTATCTCTCATCAACGAACCTCTTCAGCCAAATGTGGTCATGGAATGACATTTCAACAATCTAAAATAAAGCATAGTCAAAATACATATATATATTTTTTATTTTTTATTTTTTTCAAATTAATGTAAGATATGAAATTCACGTTTAGTTTCAACAACTTAGAATGTTGGTGTCATTTCCCTGAATTCAATGCAAGAAATCAGGCCTTATTTTTTCACAAACACTATTGTTCAGGTTATGTGGAGGTTATCAGTTATGGAAATGAAAATTCATTCCAACGGCCACTGTCCAGGGTCCTTTAAAGTTGCATTTAACATATACAATGTGTCAACAAATTCTGTAGGCCTATACCTAGCACAATGTATAGGGCTAATTCCTCTGTCTTAGCCATACGTCCCGCCTATCTCAACCCATGGTGAAAGTTGAAAATTGTTGGGCCGCTATGGCCGGCCTCTCAAAACTATTACTTTATTTTTCTCTGATTTTTTTTTTTCAACTTTCACCATGGGTTGAGATAGGCGGGACGTAGGGCTAAGATGAAGGAATTAGCCCTATTAAATGTGCCAGCCTATACCAAATGTTATTAAACAGTTTTGCTTCAAAAAACCTTTCGATAAACTTAACTTGTGTTGTTGGACGTTCTTAAAAACTTGAAGAAAGAGAAATAACGAAATACAATGTATTCCAGTTGAGAGAAACTAAAGCAAATGCATAATTAGGGGCTCACGTAGATTGGTTTCAGCACAATGATTCCTATATAGGAAAGTTAGTTGCAATGACATGGGGTGAATCATGTGAAACCTCTCTGACAGCCATTACTAAATAAACTTTGTATACATGTATATTCATCACGCTCTAAATATTCACCAGGTTATGAGCTCATGAGATCATTATTTTACCTCCATCTGTTGAAAACTTCCAACCATTTTGGGCTTTTAGCATCATTTTAAGGTTTATTGAAATTATTATTTTAAAGCTGTAACAGCAGATATAGGGCAAAAATCAATTTTGTAACAATTATAGTAATGTTTATTTTTAGGAAAAAGCATGCCCATGTGTTCGTTCTAATTATTTGCATCGATTATATTTTATTTTTTTATAGGGATATAACTACACCTGTTTTCTATTGTCAATCGCTATACATATTTTTCAGAAGGGAAAACCCTTTTATTCTTCAATCTTCAGGTTTTGGGACCAATCAGTTTGAAAACATGTGATATGTACCATCTACATGTAATGTTCATTGTAAACATTTTTCACATTTTCTCACTGGAAAAAGAAAATTGGTGATCATCCTAGATATATGAGCGATCGCGGGAATGGTTTCCTCTCAGTTTTCAACCGTAAAAAGGCTAGGTGCAGTGTGAAGTGGATAATTCGTGGTCATTGAAGTGAAATACCTTTGTGTGTGACATTAAACCCCAATCAAACAAACAGACCCATATGTTTGCCATAACTAATATGGCTCTGGATACTACTCTGACTTGAGTATGGTGTAAAGTACTAATTAAAGAAACATACTACTTGGTATGTACAGCAAGCCTTAGCTGTTAAGCTCAGGACATGTCGACATGTGATCCTCTGAAACTGAGGACATTCACAACTTGATCATGCAGTTGACCTGGTCGTCACGAACATGTTGACATTTTTCAGAATGCTTGCGATTCAGTGCAACTGAACATCCCAGATCGGATGAGGAACAGGTCGACTGCGATCAAGTGCAACCGAGAATAACTCTGCATGTTCATTCTGCATCTATAATACTGTCGCATGGTTAATGCTTATCATGTGACGCAGTCTGAAAAATACCATATTTACAGGAAATGACTGTTGTTTTTTCAACATCACCTTACACCAAGTGTCCCTATCTGATAAATATTTTCTCGCCCTACAAAATGTGCAAAAGATTTTCAGTCAAATCTTGATTATTTGTTTCTGTGTTTCTTTGTTCAATTCAAGAGGAGCTATTTTAGTGGTCATGTGATTCATCATGTGATGTGTTTTGTTTTGATTGATCGCAGCCAGTTGCAGAAAAGTAGAACATGCTCAACTCAATCAACTGCAACTACTTGTAGTTGTATCCAGTCGCTATAGTGAACATGTTGACTGAAATTGGGTGAATTCAGTTATAGCCAGTTGCAGGGAGATGCTGGTAGTTGATTTGAGATAAATCGCAAGGCTGACATTTTCTTAGCTTTAGGTTTCCAAAATTGTTTGAAGTGTTCCTCCAAATTTTGATTTTGTTATTGATTTTGACAAATGTTTTCAATCTTATCATCAATGAAATTTGTACTATAAAGCAATTTTCCTTTATTTTTCATAAATGCACAAGTATGCATTAAAAAATCAGCAAAGCAGTGACCAAATGCAAACATTATTTAAGGGGACCAATTTTAAGGATATGCCAGTAAAGATGACAGTGCAGGGCCTGGTACAGTGCTTTTTATTTTTAGTATATTGTAAGACTAACAATTACGCCAACAATTCCGGAGTTCTCTTCCGGAATAGTGTGAAATGGAAAATCAGCAGTCCTATAAGTGAAATGCCCTTGAGAACAACATTAAAGACAATAACGAAAAAGTTTAAGGACAGTGTGAGTGTATGGATGATGAGTGATGACGGCCAGCAGTTCGAATACATGTAGTTGACTTTGAAACATTGGAAATGAAATATTTTGGATGAAGTTGAATATTTTATTCAATGAGCCAAGAGTTAGTCTACTCCTTCTTTGCTATCAGAAAAAGAGACCTGTCATACTATACCCGTAGATTTAAATAATATCCACACCTATCATTCAGGCCTGTGATGTTGTGGAGAATGGTCAGAATGGGGTTTCCCCATGGTATGCAAATTTAATTTAGGAGGACCGATTTATAGGTTTCTCAGATTTGTTTGCAGTCTTCATGTAAATATTTTTTTACTACTGATTTGGACAAATTGTGCAATTTTGCTTTATTTTTCACCAAGCCACATTTACTTATTTAAAAAATCAGCAAACCAGGGTCAAATGCTTTTGTTAGGTTATCCCATAAAATTTTAGAGGACCGATTTTGAGGTTATGCCAAATAGATTACAACACAGGCCTGCCTATTTAAATGTACTTATTTTGTATACATATATGTATGCAATACTAGAATCTTGTTATATCTTATTGAATGGCATTTACTTGCTTTATGCCGAAGGCAATGCCATTATTTTCTCGAAGGTTTGTTTTGTTTGTTTCAATAAAGAACGTAGTGGGTGTATTTAATGCTTAGGCATGTGTAGAGAGACACAACTTTTCCATTTTGCTGCCCGCTGTTTATGTGCCTTCAAGCTAGGTTTGGGTTAAGTGCTTCCTGGAAACTGCCTCAACTGTCCATACTTATTTTTGTTTTTTGTAAAGCTTTCTATAGAAAAATATTTTTGTTGTTAATCGAGCTCACAAACGTACATGCCACTTACTCATCAAACTTCATTAGTAATCTTGGTCCACGTCCTTGGTTCTATGGTTAGCAGGTCAGCTAACTGATCCGCCTTGATGTACCCTCCACAGGTTTGAGTCCCTTTGTTTACTAGCCCTCAGCCGTGGCTGAGTGAGTTTGCTTCCTAAGCTGAACCTGTTTAGATTTACCGTTGAGTCTGCCTGTTGGCTCCAGCAGTCGTGGGGGTGGTTTTTACAAGGTTTACTCCTGGTTTTTCACCTAAATAAGGCTGTGTACAGTGTGAAGTCATATAAGTGAAATACCTTTGAGTACGACATTAAACACCAATCAAACAAACAAACAAAATTTTTCTCTCTTCATTTATTTAAAATATATTAGGCTGTCAAGTGTTTTGTATTGTGGCTTCAGCCATCCTCGGGGTGGATTTTATAAGGTTTCTTCTTCATCTGGGACCGTCACAATATACATAAAATACCTGTGAGTACAACATTAAAGCCAAGTCAAACAAGCAAACATTAACAATCCTTGTGAACCAACTGAGCTGTGTGTTTGAGAGCAATATACATGTACATGTAGCCAAACATAATCATGCTATCTTTCTTATTAAAGCCATGGGGGAACATTAAATTTCACTTCACATTCTATGGTATCATTAGTGCTGCTGTGTGCTCTCTATACATGTACCTGGATATGACATGTCAGCTGATAGGCTGATAAAATGGCTGATCATACTCTTCACATATATGTACCATGTTTATTTTGGGCGTGGCCATTTTGAAGATCCATATGATTAAGAAAAACGTGTGTTCAGTCTATCTCATTGGTCAATCTGCTCAATAATCAGTTTCAGACAACAAACTTGTTAATGTGCATGTAAATATATCAAGAGCTACCCATTCCTAAGGCTTATTGGCAGCCATTTGACTAATGTCTATCCAATTTTTGCTGTACTATGTACACAAAAAAGTTATTTATAACAAAATGTTTCTGATTTTCAACAAAATGCAGCACATTTACAAATGGATTTATGTAACGATTGAATTATAATATGAAAGAGATCATCAAAGACATTATGTACATGTATTGTAAAGGTATGACAAGATAATGCAATTAATGTTGCTAGTATGCAAACAGTTAGTGTAATAACTACACCTCATCAGATATGGGCTGTGTGTTCATAGTATTATGGGATAGGTTTACACTCATTATAACTCTATTGATAGTTAGTGTAACCAAGAATCCAGTAGATAAAGGGACTGATTGGCTGAGGGCTCTATAAATATTTGTCTCATCTTAACAAACAAATGGAGCTGCTGATAGTATTGATCAGAGGGTCTACCAACTAAAAACCTTCAATTATTGGTCTGGTCTGGTCTGATTTAGTGTTATTTAATATTATTGTTGAGCCAGTCGGTATACTCTGATACCATGGACTACTGTTAAAAGCCAATAGAGTTTATCTAAAATATATGTAAGAGCATTCTGTAAAGTGGGACGAAGGTGCTTACTGTAGACTGGATAATTATTTTTGGAAATCTTGTCACATAACTTGGACAGATGGTGTCAGGGTTTGGAGAATCGGTACATTGTATGTAATGGCCACATGGCAATACATGTATTTAATATGTACAAATACAGTGTCATGGCCTCCTGGAATATTTCACTGTGAAAAGACAACCTACTGACAAGGAGCATCTATTTTGGGAAAGTTGGACTACTATTAACAGATCCATCATCATCCTATCAATCACCAGTCAGGGTATAATACCTCTTGCTTTATCAATTTATCCATATTTTATGACCAAATTGAGAATATCTTTAACAATTGACAGTATCCTAGATTGAACATGTTGGAAAATGATGGCAGCTGGCTGTAAAAGAAACTCATCGCAAGGCTGAATAAATTTCTATGTCGGAGGAACTAGAGTGTGTCTTTTCATCCAAAGAATCTGACATATCCAACAGGCTTCCTCATAGGACATCTGTTATACTTGACCATTTATTTTGTCTTGTACACAATTTGAATCTATCAAGCCAATTGTCAGGAGGTTTGTATACATTGTCCAACAAGGGCCCTCAGTTGTTTCCCTCTGAGCTCTCCTGTTCCTGACATGGTTCTTTATACCTTACATTATAGTATAGGCAATTTCCAGGTATAAAATAACGGATACATCTACATATGTGTTATTCTTTAAATTTGAGATGAGTGAAGCTAACTTGTGGCTTTATCCAGAGTGACATCTTTAAATAACCTGTAGGTGTACCTGGGATTCAAATTTGTCAAACCATCTTGGTATCTTTGACAGGGTTTTATTCTGCATTGGAGTCTGGTCAGGATATTAAAAGCTGTGGTGTTCCAGGCTGTATTGTAATAGTACAACATTAACCTTGGCCTATGTTTTGAAACAGCCCATTGGTTCTCATAACTCTTTAACACCTAAGTAAGATTAATTTTTCAGCAGAGCAAAGCTCTTCGTGTTTTATGATTGTGTTAGCATGGCTATTACCTGTTGGTCTGGTTAATCACTCATCAACCCAACACAGCCCTGGTCTTTAGTATTTAATAACTTAATGCATACAAGTACTGTACAGGTTGTATACATGTACTGTCAGATTTGGGAAGTTATCAAACCAAAGTGTTATGGGTTATGAGTTTATGAGTTTATGGCTTGTCTCGAAGTTGAAAAAGTGCCAGCTATATGTACCCCAGCAATCTTTTTTATAGCTTGTTCTAGTTTATATACCTTTTATAATTTGTTCTTGTTGCTTGTTCATACATTTGTGATTCTTTATTTTATTGGTTTTAATATGAGCTGTTTGATCTCGCTTTTTATTTTATATAAAAACTTTGTGTTTCCAAGTACATGTAAATACAGTGGACTGTTGGAGAGAGCTTCTCATTGCAGTCACTGGGGCTCTGAGAGCTCATGGACAATGAGAAACTAATTTGTTTATGATCTGTTTGTGAGAAGTCTAGGGTAATTCCCTTCATCAATTGGGCTGGCATGCTGTCACATGATCAAGATACATGTAACCCTGGACTATACTTCAATTTTTATACGCCCGTCATTTAACAGGACATATGTTGTCGGGTTGTCCGTCTGTCTGTGTGTCAACTTTTTGGTTTCCGGAGGTTAACTTGAAAACCAGTTATTGAATTCGAATCAAACTAAGCATGATTGTTCCATGGGACAAGACATCGCTTGGGATTGATTTTGGCATATGTCGACCTACAGGTTGCGCCACCTGGTGGCAAAGTCTAAATTGGGTTTTTGTATATTAACTTGAAAACTTCTTGTGGAATTCAAATCAAAATAAGTGTGATTGCTCCATGTGACAAGATGTCGCTTGGTATTAGTTTTGGCATATGTTGGACTACAGGTGGCGCCACCTGGTGGCAAAGTCTTAATTTTGTTACTGTATGTTAATTTGGAAACTTCTTATGGAATTCAATCAAATTTAGTATGAGTGTTCCATGTGTCCAGACATCACTTGGGATTGATTTTGGCATGCGTTGACATACAGGTGGCCGCCACCTGGTGGCAAAGTCTAAATTTGGTTTCTGTATGTTTACTTAAAAACTTTTGATGTTATTCGAATCAGACTTTATATGACGTGGCGTCACCAGGTGGCAAGGTTTAAATTTTGGTTCTGTATATTAATTTGAAAACTTCTTGTGCAGTTCAAACCAAACTTAATATGAGTGTTCCATGTGACAAGATGTCACTTGGGATGGATTTTAGCGTTTGTCAACCTACATGTGGTGCCACCTGTCGGTTTAAATTTGGTTTCTGTATGTTTACTTAAAAACTTCTGATGGAATCAAATCAAACCTTATATGATTGTTCCATGTGACAAACCTTCACTTGGGACTAGTTTTGGCCTATATTTGACTACAGGTGGCACCACCTGGTGGCAAAGTCGAAATTTTGGTTCTGTATGTTAATTTCAAAACTTCTGGAATTCAAATCAAACTTAGTTGGTATGAGTGATCCCATTAAGGCAGAGTTAAGATATTCCACATTTCAAGATTGCGTGTTAGATTTTGTTCAGTGTATTTTTTGTCTAGACTTGCTGTCCCCTGGATTCCATTCAAACCCGATTTTAATATTCCATGTGACAAGATTTCTTTGGGCGTATATTGCAACTCACTTGAGCTCTTGTAATAATTTTATTCTTTAATACTATGTTATGCTGTCATCACCAGTTGTTACATGTAATACATCAGTTATAAGCCTATCTTTATGGGCTCTGGGGGGGGGGGGGG
>JARFOD010025588.1:0-10805 GCA_031763545.1 Mopalia muscosa
TAATAGACTAGCTGGCTAGGCTTTCACAGTAGGCCTAACGTATAGCTAGCTCTCTACGGGTGAGGAAGAGATTTTAAGGCAGCTTAAGCGGAGAACAATGGGGCTTCTTATCCCTGTATACTGTATCCCAGATCCAACATGACACTTTTAATACATTAATATTTAAATTTTTTAACAGCTAATATACCTCTGTGAAGGAATTGCCCGACAACATTGCTGGCGATGTTCGATGATCCTCAAACGACCCGTGTGCATCATTAAATTTATTTTTTGAGACTTCTATCTGTCTTTTTTTTTAGTCTAAATCGATCAAATAAAGAGTTTGTTTACGCGATTGAGTAGATGACATTCCACTAGGTGTGGCGTAAAACTCCAATCAATCAAGTAAACGTACTTAACTTTTTAATTTTGACATCTAAAATGAAAATATTGTTTAAAGTTAAGACAAACTTAGCAAATTGACAAACATCTTTTTCAGTATTAAGCATCATTTTGCCTAACTGTATATGATCTTTAATCAAAGATAATCAGTGACTCTCATACCCTGTTAATATTATTTTTTTCATTTTATGGAAAATAAAAAGCTGAAATTCGATCAATAGTTCTTAACTTAAGAAATACTTAAGTAGCTAATGAATACGAGGCAAAGCACTTTGTACACTTAACTGTAGGAGCGTCAATGTCGGGAATAGCTTTATGTGTTATCCATACAGTTTTAATTCTTGATCAGTATTCAATTTTTGGGTCACAAATACATCCACACAGTCCGGTCAGTGTATAATTGAAACAAATTTTCGATGGACTATTTCTCAATCTTAACAAAAGTTGACGTTGAATGTTATTTGTTAAATCTGCTGGTAATCTCAGAAAATCAACTTGTTTTTACAAATGTAGGGTTTAAAGCAAGACACTTTGGCCGCTTTGTTTTGCTAATTTTCGAATAATATGGCAAATCAGCCTTGGCTTTGAAACAACACGGATGGGGCATGCTTCTACAACACAGTTGTCTAATTAAAAATTTAGATCGTATTAGGACTTTCGAGGACATTGCCAGCATTGCAAAACCAAAAACAGAATTAACACGAACTTTGACTAAAATCAAGTTACGCTCACGAACAAAATAGTTTTATTCAGAACTGTCCTTGAACGTGAAGCTTGATTATTAATACGGACCTAAATAATTTATTTGGTGAAAAGCTCCTGCCGTGAAGGTAGCTTACTCCAGCGTGGTAACGTGTAACAGTTGAATGTCCACAGACCATTTATAAATCAAGGTAAAACTGATTCCTTACAGTTCAATCAGGTAAGATAAATATATCTATTGAGACCGTACTAAAACTAGCCCTGGATCCGAATAAAATCTGTACAATGTGTTGATAAAACATCTGCGTTTGCATGAATGGTCAGTTAAGAATATGTCCACGGTAAATGCATTTAGTGACTGTAATGATTCATTTTAATATAAAGATGATACCAGAACAACTTCGTTACTTTTTATGCCGATTATCTCAGTCCTGTTCAGTAATCCAAAGTAAAATACCAGAGGGCCATTGCTATAAAAAGTCAGAATGAAAAGTAAGGATCGGATTTGAAATAATAATATAGCTGGTTAGTCCTGCTAATTTACAAAGGCAATTTACTCATACAGTGACAAACTCAGTCCCACCTTTTTATATTTACATTAATGATTTAGAATTTGACAACCGTTATGAAAAGAAGTACAGTACTGTAACCTGTCTGTATAACAAGTTCATTTTTACAACTCCACTTATTATACTGTTTCTTTTAAACAGCAAATTGAAGTTAAATATAGACGTATGGGGTCTGTGACAAGATGTCCACGCCGAGTGACAAAGCTAACAATCAAGAAAAGGGTGAAGAGACTATTGAGACTGAAAACATCCCCACGGATGTCTTAATACAAAAAGCTCCAGTTACTTTACTTCTCTACAGAGTCTGGGATAACCCTCCTTTGATTGTCACCTTTGTCTTCAGCTTACAGGTAACACATTTGTCTTCAGCTTACAAGGTAACACCTTTGTATTCAACATACAGGTAACACCTTTGTCTTCAGCTTACAAGGTAACACTTTTGTCTACAACTTACAGGTAACACCTTTGTCTTCAGCTTACAAGGTAACACCTTTGTCTACAACTTACAGGTAACACCTTTGTCTTCAGCTAACAGGTAACATATTTGATTTTAGCTGCAAAATAAGTATATCGGTTTGTAGTAGCTGCGTGTCCACACATATGCTTATCAATAAATGTACAACATGCGTGTAGCAATCATACCCGTTTGATTTACATGTAAACTGATTACCAAACTAATCAACCAATTGCGATTTCCACTAGTTCCATGCCGTTTTATGGTTCCTACCTTGATTAAACACACCATGCCTGTGTTTTCTTTATTTTGCTTCTGCACAATTCGATATATGAGGAAAGTCTTACATGTTTGTAAACAATTATTGAAAGGAATACATTTTCATTCAATTCTCCCATATCTGCGATGTTGTTTATTGTAATGACTTTGTGAAGGAAATATGTGCTAAACCATTTTTGTGTCGTGTTTTCTTATGTTAATTGAGTTGAATGTAGAAAACAAATTGTTAATTTATTAATATCATATATTTAGGCTGTGAAAGGGTGCGACATAGCCATGTGGCTCCAACACAGTTTTAAGAATTTGGACACAGTAATACACAGTTTGGGGAGGTCTGTTATGCTATCGGTGCTGTGAAGTCCTGGGAGCTTCCATTTGTTTGTTTGATTGGGGTTTAACGTCGTACTAGAACAGAGCATTGTCCGCTTGACTTCACCAGAAACACGATTAGTGAGTGCACATACTAACCACTATGCCACGGCCACGGTATTATAATTTATTTATAAAAGAGCAAAGTCAAGAAAGTCATCCCGAGGTTCGGCGCCTTGTTACCGGAATCGGTAAATCATGGATCAACCTATGCTCATGCCCATGGCACTAAGGTGTTTGTCCGCTGGCACACAGGATATAATTGACCAGCTGGAGACGTTTGCCTTATGTTATTACCACATACAAAAACTGGATCTCAAACTAGAACAACTAATTAAACTGATACACAGACAAGACAACAATTGGCCCGAGTTTCGATCCTTAAGTGCCACAATGGATGCTGTGAAAACATATGTTTGAACAGCCACTACATATCGTAAATATGTGGAGAGCAAATGCTTCATCCCCTGAATATATGATAGATTGGGGGATTAATTTAAAATCGTGTATATGGGGCCGTCAGAACTAAGCTTATTTACTTGGTTCCTCGAGAATGAATAAAACTGTCAGCATTGTAAATATGCACCGAATCGTGGCAACATAGGAGGACATCTGTCTTTATTCGCACAATACCTTTCGCTGCATATGATGAGGTCACTCGGTCAACTTTATAGCCCCTTTAACGTTTTCAATTGCGTTTGTGATTTGATTCAAAACAAGACTGAAACATAAAAGTTGACAGTTGTTTGTACATATCGATAAACTCTAAATCCCGGCGCAGGTCGGATTGCGACTCAGATCATCGGGGAAGTCAGTTATGCTTCTCGAAATAGCAAAGACGGCCTTATTTCTAACATTTTGGAACAGTTGCTCTATATCTCTATCTCTATATACTGTATTGTATATACAATTCTTATTGTCATTTACTGAGAGGTTTGCGACTGGAAGCATCTGAGATGATACTGAGATTTCGACAGACCGGACGCGCTTACGACTGACTGCAACTGGCTTGTGCGCAGCTGCTCCCAGTCACAAGCGACGAGTCGAACAGGTTCTACTTTCCTGCGAGTGGAAGCATCCAGTTGTACACAGTTCAACCAACATGAGCGTGTCTGCGATCGTGTTGACACACATATGACACATAACCATAAAAAAATGGCGACCTAATGGAGTAGAGATGCAGACAAGAATTTTTTAGAAATGAACAACCGTTTTTTATGCATCAATATTTGTTTGCTTTTATTTTACAGACATGGATTATTAATTTTAAAATATATCAAACTACCAAACACGTTGACAAGTATTTGTTTTTGTGCAGCCATTCTCTTTGTAATTACATTTCAGGACACGAACTCATTTTGTAGCCATCAAGTACCATATAGCGTTTTAACGCAGACTGGGAATTTGGGGATAAACCCATACCATTACTGTCTTAAAAGGAAGTGACGAAGGTGCTCTCTCTTTACAATAAGCCAAAGGTGCATACAAATTTGAAAATGGGTTATGTAGGTCAACATAAAATTGAAGAATTTTATTCATTTAAAAATGATTAAACTTGTTAATATTTTTATAATTTTGGGATTTGATTTGGGTGACTGATATCTTAAAAAAGGCAATTGGATTGATATACAGCTGAATAACAACAAAGCATAGTCCCGGTGTATTTCTACAGTTGTAACTTGTTTTGCTACGACCGCACAATTTACTCTGTATTAACAGATATCACTATATGTAGACATTTAAAATTGCACTAGTTTTATAACCTAGCGGGCTGTGTGCAAGGCATGGAGATCAGCCCGCTTTCGGATTTAACCAAATGGACACGAACTGTTATATAATTAAATGTCCCGCGATCATTAGGTTACACACCTTCATGGGCGCAGCTATTTGCCTAAGTCACGTGGTCGCCTTGTGAACACGGCTATTTCCAGTTGTACCCAGTCGTGGGCGACATGAGCGTAATAAATTGGAGATCATGCAGATGCCCTCCGGTTACTGACAATCGCAGGAGTCGTAACAAAATCTCGGCATGAGCGCTACCTACAGGACAACTGTGCCCAGAACCCCGTGTAGTAAATAAGGGAAAGTTTAATTAGGCTCAATATAAATTTCCGCTTCTCTCAAGGTCAGGGAAATACCCAAAACAGATGGTTAAAGAGGGAAGTGCTCAATCTATTCTATTATACGAACACTTCGTAAAAGTGTTGCCAAATATTGTTAACTTGGTTGTTTGGAACTGTTCAGGCGGCATGAATCGCGTATAAAATAAACCACTCCGAGTCCGTTGTGGCTTTCATTGGTTAAATTGTCTTAATTAGCAGACACTGGCTTATCAGCGACAGAAAGCTGTATCACACACAAATATCTCAGGCCCCATTTACATTGAATTATACTTATTTGTGGAATAAACACTAGTATAAATCCGATTCGATTTTGCAAATGGCATGATAACAGTTGATTATTGTATTGTTAAATCTTTTACTCAGGTATGTCTTCAGTTGGTATCCATAGCAGTGGCGAACTCTATGCTGGTATCAACAGCAATATGCGGAAACTCTCACGTGACAGCTAAACTCATGAGTACAAACATATTTATGTCCGGCTTTACGACAGTTACACAGGCAATACTAGGTGTAAGGTAAGATACAAATGCTATGTGAGTATATAATGGATACCTTATACCCTTTAGTGCCAATGTCATTTGTTAACATTAAGGCTCCACGTATGAACTAATCTTTGCTACCTATAACCTCTCTTACATCTAAAGATTCCATATGAAATTGAAATGATAATTTGTTTAATTGTTTATTTATTTTTTTTTTTTAGTATATCTATCTACACTTTTTGGTGTGTTTTTTACTATGTTCTGTTGCTGCTGTTGATATTTATTCACGCAAATAAAGTGAACAGAATGAAGAATACTGAATAGTAGTGGCGCGAATATCCATATGGATGCATGCGCCAATATTAACAAACAACAACAACGATTCGATATCGTATATTTTCCTATACAACATCTGGTGTGGCGTATGGTGAATTCGAAACCAACCAAGAGAAGACCCGAACAGCAAATGTTGCTTGCCGCTAGATTCTCATACTCACAAACTTTCTGGAACTATTGATCCATATAGTAAGCTCAGTATAGCCTAATATAGCTCAAATTAACATGCTTATTATAGACTGCCTGTGTTCCAAGGACCATCTATCTACTACGTGGTACCACTGCTTGCGAGGGCAGAGCTAACAGACTGGGCATGCGCAAAAAATGAGCACCAAACTTGTAGGTATTATCCAATTTCCAATCAACATATAAATGCGCTATTGGCAATATAATGTTTACATTGAAATCCTCCCATGGGCGTTTAGTCTCATAGTGAGTAAAGCAAATAAAGCATCCTAAAGGATGGCGTTCTAAATCCTATAGGTTTTCTTAAAAATAAATATCCTATAAGATTGTATAATACTCCTATAGGATGTACACAATCCCATACGATCCTATAGTCTATGTCATTTAAGGGATATGTGACAATAATGTCAACAGAATGACGTCACTTACATGTATATAGCAACGATTCTATTTAAAAAAAAATCACACGAAATGTTGACTGGAAAGCAATTCCAAGGAAATAATGTTCCAAAATTAGGGAATGACTGTTTGAGTCTCGTATTTTTATAGAATGTAGCATCAGGACTCGTCAACTTTAGGTTCAAGGATCGCGAAACTAGTAAATCCTGATGTTCCATTTAGTGAGATGTAGTAGGTTTGTATACTGAAGGTGTTCGTTTTGGTGACTAAAAAGTGGAAATCATATACAAGGTAATACTAAATTAGGATACACTGCTCTTTAGAGATCGTTTTAAGACTAGCAAAATGAGTACAACTTTGACACAAAGGCATAATCAAGGGTAGCATTCCGCATTGCGATGTACAACAATACTATTGGCAAAGATCGGAATCACGCAACTTCCATGTCTTATGTCACAAGATGTGTTTTAGAAAAATTAGAGCAACTCTTGTTGACAATGCATGCCATTTATGTATTTCAAGCTGAGTGTGCAGGAGATTACTATTGCTCCGGTACTTGTCAAATTAAGGGACAGCATGAACCCTACATGTTGTGACGATTTTTTTTCTTCCGTTTTATGGTTGTACCGGCTTGCCACGCTTTGCCAATGGTAAAGGAATCGAAGTTCCTCAAACTATAGCATGTCGTCATAGTAGTGGAGTAACACAAGCCATAGTAGTGAAGTAACACAGGTCATAGTAGTGGAGTAACACAGGCCATAGTAGTGGAGTAACACAGGCCATAGTAGTGGAGTAACACAGGCCATAGTAGTGAAGTAACACAGGCCATAGTAGTGAAGTAACACAGGCCATAGTAGTGAAGTAACACAGGCGTACAAACCGTTGCCAAACATTTTAATAAATCTGACTAACATTTGTTTGTCAAAGAACTAAATAATATTCTACGTTTGCAGCAATCTGTAAACTGATCCACACAGGGCACAGCAATCTATCAAACAAACCCATTACCAATGTGGTTTGAAAACAATAATGGAACTTATTGCACATACTCGAGAGTACCGTTTATGTTTTGTTTTTTTTTGTTGTTTTTTTTTGCCTTTCTCCTCGATTTATATATTTGAATCGTTGAACTCTAGATTCATAGGCCGCAAACAGCTGTCTACTACAGTGTAACGTCATGAGCTGGCGGGATGGACGGCGTTATGGATTTCGTTTAAAATCTTGGGAGATGGTGCATATTTTGGTTCATCTTCCACTGCTCTGTGGTTCCATTGGTTTGTGCGTTGAACTACTGACCCTCCTACGATGCCCCGCTAACAGGTTCGAGTACACAGACTCGACCGAAAGTATTTCATGGAGTAGTCTAACGAGGTTACCATGGAAATCTTAGAGGTGTTTTACACAGGTTCCTCTCGGTTATCAAACATAATCAATCAACTGCACATTTTTCTTCGATTGCGGACGAACGCCGCACTCATTCACGATCACGATCCCCACATTACCGATGAGATACAAAAACAGTACACATCATCTGTTCGACTTAATGTTGCCCAATGGCCCAGAGCCTACGATTGAAACAAGGTATCAGAGCAACCAACTGGGCTATGTATTCATTTGTCAAATTTAACCCTATGAATTCATGACGTTTGGTCTGTTTGCTTCAACAGATGATTTTTACAATACGTCCCAGTCCCTCCAAGGTACAAATGTTACATTGTCAGGAGAAGAGGAGGTCTGGCGAGGGCGGTTACTCGAGGTAACTTTTTTTGACCAACGCAATCTGTATGAATATATAACGGCCAATTAAAAGTGAAACTTCGTCGGAATTTCACAAAGTCGTTATTTTAACAGTTATAAATATTATATAAGTGCTGTCCGTTGCTATTAATAAAGCCTCCCTTCTACTGCGTTCTTCAAAAGCAGTGTATAACAAGGTTGCAACGTGTTTATATAACTAGTGAATAGGCTTTGGATTTAGAGCTGTTTAACGGGTGTGATTAGGGCCAGTTCAGGCATGTGGCATAAGACCACCATTCATTTGCCATAAGCCGTAATGTTAACGTTTGGCCCCACAGCTCCCTCCCAAACTTTCGTTGAGCGACAACCCCTTGCACATACTTTTGAAGTTTTTAGTTAAAATCTTGACATGGGATGACAGTCAAAATTTTGAGTTATAGAGCCTGGAGTGTTTTATGTGTTGTCAAGCTACATTCAGGCTGTAAACAACAGCCGAATCACTCCTCCATCAAATGGTGATAAATACACGAAATGTGACCTATTTAGGCTATAATATTACCCTGACCAGAAACCTCCACTGAATTACTTCACAGTAATACCAATCACTCCACTAAAAACAAATTTCTAGGACCACGAACAAATAAAACAAGACAACACACTAATTGTTTAAGAACTATATTCGAGGCTGACAAAACGGAAGTAAATAATGGTGGTCTTACGCCATATGACGGGATGTACTCCAACAGTTGCTAAAATGAATCAACCATAAAACATACAGTTGTTTCTCGTTTTGGAAAATAACTTTTCCTATATATCCAAGTACAACCATTACATAGATAATTGAAGCATTCATGAATAATCTTTACTTTTATCGTCATGCGTACACGGAATACAACACGATTTTCTAACGAAAAGTTTCAAATTGTTTTTTCGTTTGTTGGTAGCCGGTTTTCACCAATAATAAAAATGGCTGAGTATGGATTGTGTTTATAATCCCGTTAGAGGTAATGTGGTGTCTGGCCTGACAACTCATGTACTGTGGCAAATCGTTATTTCTCAATAACATGAACTTACATCCCATAAATATGGGCGATAATTAGGCGACAAAACGGTATGCCTCTTTATTAATGCCTTTTAAGTGGTATGGCATATGAGGTCGATAAAGATTTACCAAAGCAGCTCTCATGCGATTACGAACGATTTTACATCTATTCAGACCAAAATGTCATAAACTGTTGATAACAGGCTTTTTTTTTTGTTATCTCCTCTTTACGCCATAGACTTAATTTAAAATGATGGCACAATTGGCTCGGTGTTGACTTTACAATGGAGCAAGAAATTAATATATTATATAAGACAAAGCTTCATTTTTAAAAATGGACAAATCGTATTGTAAATGTTTTCACCCCATTGTCATTGCCTTCATTGCATAGTTTTTTTAAATACTGCCTGTTCTATATTTGTGTTGAAGGTGTCCGGTGTTTTAATGGTGGTGTCGGTGATTCACGCCCTAATTGGATTGACTGGTCTAGGCGGACTTGCAGCCAGGATCATCACACCGTTGACCATAACACCGGCTGTGGTAGTTATCCTATTGAAAGTTGTGGACCCTATCATCAAACTCA
The DNA here is from genome assembly GCA_031763545.1 of Mopalia muscosa. Taxonomy (NCBI): domain Eukaryota; kingdom Metazoa; phylum Mollusca; class Polyplacophora; order Chitonida; family Mopaliidae; genus Mopalia; species Mopalia muscosa. The sequence goes on from JARFOD010025588.1 coordinate 9,643, forward strand.
CACTTATTCATATCGGCGTCACCGTATTGTAAGTATAGCAACCATATACAGTTTCCACCAAACGTTGCAACATTTTATATAATGATAAATAGCTGTCCAGATGTATTTTAAGTCTTCGCAACGTATTAATTCGTATTGTCCACTAATCATTTACATACTTTCTATTTGTAAGTTGATACAGTGTTTAACTGCTTTGATTGCTCAGAAGCATAAGTTTATGCATTTGCATAATGTGATATGGGGTATTAAAGGCACATCGTAGAGCTCTCAAAACCCATCACATTGTCAATCATGGCACTGTGCTCCATTGGTAAATACCTCAAGCAATTCGTTTTGTCTACAACTCGTAAAGTAAAACGAAATATCTTCATTCGCAGCACCCTGTGTATATTGCTGATATTGACCACATATTTAGCGAACACATTGGTGCCTATCCCATACTGGACCCGCAAAAAAGGATGGCAAGTCACTAGGTCGAGGTTCCTCAGAACATATGCTGTGAGTATTCGTAATATATATGTTTTTGATTGCCATTTGGTACTTTTTATTATATCAGTAGTGGTAATTATCAGTATAGCCTTATGTTAGTGCTTGATGTTCTTTTTATCACATTTATATCACTGATAAGTGCAATATATTAACATTGCACATTGAGGGATTCTCTTGCGTTTAACGTGTGTTACGGTAGAAACCAAACAATCAGCGATTTGATTTATTTACAATATTTAGTGATATACAGTATAGTATTCAACGGCAGATAGACTTCAAGAAATACAATTGAAGATAAGAAACAATGAAAATATAAGGCATATACATCTATAAAGTAACTTACATATAGGATACAATGGAGCCCAAGTGCCTTGATTTCATATCTCGGTTTGTTATGACAATCTGCAACTTCTTCGAAGTCTAGAGCAATAAATCTTTAGAAACACAGTAGTATTTTGGAGGCACAAAACACGTAAATGTTCCGATTATATCCACACCAAGGTGATAATCATATCCTCAAAATGACAGGTGTCTATGATCATTTATCCACAATAGGATAATAATTTTTGTGTCTTTTAGAAAGTGAAGATTAACAGTATTTTCGTTATTTTGGAATAACACTTCCAAAATGACTAACCTTCCATTTTGTAGAAGGCCGGGTGGCCGAGTGGTCT